>AWOL01S0008557.1:62432-78925 GCA_000715115.1 Nicotiana otophora
GCAAGTTTGACTCAATTTGGGTGATTGTGGATCGGCTCACGAAGTCATCACACTTTTTGCCGGTTAAGTCTACCGACACAGCGGAGCAGTATGCTCAGCTGTATATCAAAGAAATAGTCAGGTTGCATGGCACCCCAGTTTCCATCATTTTGGATCAGGGGGCACAATTCACTGCTAATTTTTGGAGGAAATTTCAGCAAGGTTTGGGTACTCAGGTGAATCTTAGTACAACCTTTTACCCATAGACTGACGGGCAGGCAGAACGGACTATTCAGACGCTTGAGGATATGTTGCATGCTTGCATTCTAGACTTCAAAGGTAGTTGGGATGATTAGTTACCACTCGTAGAATTTTCCTACAACAATAGCTATCACGCTAGCATTCAAATGGCACCGTTTGAGGCTTTATATGGTAAGAGATATAGATCTCCCATTGGGTGGTTCGAAATTGGGGAAGCAGAGTTGATAGGGCCGGACCTCGTGCGTCAGGCCATGGAAAAAGTTAAAATCATTAAGTAGCGGTTGAAGACTGCTCAGAGTCGTTAGAAATCCTATTCGGATATTCGTCATAGGGATTTGAAGTTCAAAGAAGATGATTGGGTATTCTTGAAAGTTTCCCCCATGAAAGGGGTAATGCGGTTTGGTAAGAAAGGGAAATTGAGTCTGAGGTATGTCGGACCGTACAAAATCATTCAGAGGATCGGTGAGGTAGCGTACAAGCTTGAGCTACCACCTGAGGTGTCATTAGTACACCCGGTGTTTCATGTGTCTATGTTGAAGAAAGTAGTTGGAGATCCGACACTCATTGTTCCAGTTGAGACCATTGAGGTAAATGAGAAATTGACTTACGAAGAGATTGCGGTTTCTATTATTGATCGGCAAGTCCAAAAATTGAGAAACAAAGAAATTGCCTCCGTGAAAGTGTTGTGGCGAAACCAACAGGTTGAAGAGGCTACTTGGGAGGCCGAGGAAGAAATGAAGAAAAAGTATCCTTATTTGTTTGAATAGCCATGTATTTATAAAGTTGTGATCTATGAGAAATATTCTAAGAGTTGCTTTCTACGAATTTTGTATCATGTGAACAATTGGCATTAAGGGTGTTCCTTTTTGGATATATATCGCTTATGATACCACATTTGGTGTTGTTTTGTATTATGTTATGTCGTTGGAATACGTATATGTTGTTAGGATGTGTTTCTGGGGCTCTCTGACAGGTAGATAGGCCTAGTTACAAGGGAAACTGGCGAAAGTTTTGGAGATTTTGGGAGTTAGTCAAATTTGAGGCTACTCAAATGTGGTATGAAACAAACTGAGTTGCATAAGATGCTAATGACGAAGTTTTACCCTCATTCGAGGACGAATGATCCTAAGCGGGGGAGAATGTAAAACCCCGAAAAATTTTGAAGTACTTAAGTGTAATGCCCGGTAAAATTTGCAAAGAAAATAATGTTTCATGGTGCCGGACTAGGCTGACGTGTTTGAGGATTATAGAAATTCTTCGCAACAATGCACGGAAAAGTAAAGAAAAATTTTTGCCGGAAAAGTGCATTTATGCGGTCCATTATGCGACCGTATAATCACTCTGCGAGCCGCATAATGGCCGTAGGAGTGAGCAGGAGAGGGCTATTCTGGAAGCAGCTATGCGGTCGACTATGCGACAGCATAACTGTTATGCGGTGCATTATGCGACTGCATAACAGTTATGCGGACCGCATAGTGACCGCATACACAGGCAGTTCTTTTGGCTATTTTGTAACCAAATATGCGACCGATATGCGGTCCGCATATCAGTTATGCGATCGCATACCTTGTTCCGGAGCTCCATTTTTGGGTTTTTGAAACCCGACCCTATTTCATTAAATACACTCTTTGGGTCATTTTTGAGCTATTATCTGACATTTTAGAGTGCGAGAGGGTGCCCTAGAGTGAGAAGGTGTTCTCCAATAATTGTTCTTCAATTCTTGCCCAAGTTTTGGAAGATTGAGAAGGGAAACTCACTAGGTCTTCATCCTAGAGGTAAGATTCTACACCCTAACCCTCAATTTCAAATTTTGTGTAGAAATGGATAATAAGCAAGATAATTTCTGGGCAAGAGGGTTGGTTATTTTACATGCATGTGTTATCAAAGGGTGTAGAAAGATTGTTGAGCTAAAAATGGTAAAGGTTGGGTCGTGGGATGATGGAATCCTCCATGAAAGGACCTTAAAACCTTAATGCACATCTAGTGTTTGATAAAATGCTCAAATGAGCTAAAACCATGATCATCTTCCTAATTTTGATTCAATTTGTTATATTTCTAAAATAGATTGAAGTTGCTAAGACTTGCGGAATATTTAAAGTGTAAGGAAGCTCAAGTGAGGTATGTTGGCTAAACTCTTCTCTTAGAATTGAATCCCACGATATTCATGTAAATTATGTAAGTCCCGAGTGATTCATTATGCAATTGGCTATTTCGAGTAAGATTGGGTTGAAGGATCTATGTTCAACAAGCATTCCAAATTCTCTATTCATGATATGTTACCAATTGAGGATGTGTTAAAATATGGGTTGTGCATTAATAATGTTTTGACTTTAAGTCAAGTTCAAATGAAGGCTATTATGCCAAATTTTGTGAAATATCTCTATGTGCATTAGACTCTAAATTGCTCACATGTGTACTACACACTTTGATTTGAATTGTGTTTGTTGTTGATGATGAGGATGATATTTGAAATTGATAATGTGAGCATGAAATACTGAATATGGCCAACGTGCCAAGAATGATCTTATAATTATGGCCACTAGTGCCAATGAAATGAAAAGATGTGAAAGTATTATGAAATGCGATGATTGATATAAAAAGGTTGATGTCTCAAATAAGACAGCCTAGCCGGTCGGGTCGTGATCGGACACCATGCCGCACACATGGTGGTGATTGTGCTGGAAATTGTAATTGAAATTGTGATTGTGGTCGATGTCCCTAATGGATAGCCTAGCCGATCGGGTCGTGATCGGACTCCGTGCTAAAGACGGTGGTATTGATATTGAGAGAAATTGTGGTTGATATCTCTAATAAGATGGCCTAGCCGATCGGGTCGTGATCGGACTCCGTGCTAAGAGTACGGTGGTACCAGTTTTGTGAATAATGGTATTGTGAACAATGATATATCTATACTAAAAATCTCCCAATGTGAGATATGGAAATTAATTTGAACACTGTCTTGATCCTAAATTGAGGTTTGATGTTAATTAAGGCTTTCATTGATATTATGATAATCTTGTTTGTATTATTTGTCATTCTATTGAGAGACTGTTTAGTTATACATACTAGTGCTATTCGACGGTACTAACGTCCCTTTTGCCGGGGGCGCTGCATCTTTAAATGGATGCAGGTGGTTCCACAGCAGGAGATATTGATCAGTGATAGCAGTACACCTTCTTCCCAGATGATTTGATGAGTCCCACTTCATTCCAGGGTCATTTATCTTTTGTACTTTGTGTATTCGGCTTGAGGTATAGCCGGGGCCTTGTTGCCGGCATTATTATTGTACTCTTTTTTATCTATAGAGGCTCCGTAGACATAGTGTGGGTTGTGTATTGGTGCTGGGGAAAGACAAACTATGTTATGTTGTGGACGTGTTACTTGTCCATTTGAGACTTTAAACAAATGATGAAACTATTGGAAATGAATTGGTATTGTAGACATGAACATGTTTTCGTCTAATTAATGATAATATGTATTATCTCTATTCATGGATGAATTTGGGTAGAATGAAATCTAACAGGCTTGCTCGGTCGGGTTCACTCGGTTGAGCGCCGGTCGCGCTCCTCGGTTTTGGGGTGTGACATTGCTGGCTTGGAAGCAAATTCCCATTTGCAGGCACAACAACCTGATGTCCACCCGAACCATCCAGGTCTTGCTGGCTTGGAGGCAAAATCCCGTATGCATGCACACCAACCTACTGACCACCTAAATTATTTTCATCTGCACGCACACCAACCTGCCGACCACCTGAACCATTCCCATTTATAGGCACAACAACCTGCCATCCACCTGAACCATCCAAGTCAGGGGCACGTAGAGACAAATTATGAACAATGGGAACAACCTCAATGACCTTGATGTGTAACGACCTGACCGGTCGTTTTGAGCTGTAGCATTTCATTCAGTGGTTTGATACTTTGAGTAACTTCATATTATGTATTATGACTTGCATGTATGGTTGGTTTTGATTTTCAAGTGGTTCGGGGTTGATTTGGAAGAATGATTCTCATTTTAGAAGCTTTAAGATGGAAGAGTTGACTAAGGTTTGACTTTTGGGTAAACAGAATCAGAATTGGGTTTTAGTTATTTCAATAATTTTGTATGATGATTTTGTACATGTCCACAATGTTTAGTTAAATTTCATGAGATTTGGATAAGTTTGGGTTGTATGGTGATTGTTTTCGATTTCGACCCCGATTTGAGCATAAAAGTTACCATATTGAACAAACGCCCTTTGATTCGTGTTTCGACTAAATCATTATATCCGTATCATAAATTTGGAACCATAGAATCTGAAATCATCAAGTTTCGACATCGTATAAGGAATTTATGGTCATTGTACTAAGAATTAGGTTGCCATATTTTCTAGATTAATTACGAAATTGCCACTGAATTTGTATTTAAAATTTGCACCATTTCCAAATATTGAAACCAATATATCTACTTCATTATAAGGTCAAATGGAGTGATTAAAAAGCCTAACTTGGCTGGAATTTCATGAGAAATTCATTGGAGGCATCAAAGGCAATTTTCGGGATCATTTGGCACAAAAAAGGAGGCAAAACAGCATATTTTTGGCTATTAATGTTGTTGGAGTTTTTCTCATCTTGAAAGTTTAAGATTGGGAGAATTCAAGGATGTTATTCAAGTTTCTTCCATGAGGTAAGGTCTAAACCATAACCTAAGTATTTTCCTTTGATTAATTCTCTTGGTTTAAGCTTTAATCCATGATTTTACTTGAAAACCCATTTAATTTTTAAATCAAGACCTAGGGTTATGTCCTAAATTTTAATAATTAAAAATGAGTTAGAGGTGTTTATTTCCCGATTCCCTTTGATGTTTTGTTCTCCTATATTAGGAGAACAACATACTCGAATTTGGCTAGTTTTGGAGGAGTATTTCGGGAGTTATGAGACCCAACTAGTGTGGGTTTGACTCTTGGGTTATGAACACCCAAAAGCGATGTTTTGAAGAATTGGTTGGGCTATCGGACTCCGATTTCTCCAGAGGAAATACATCGCTTTATGGGTTTTTGGATGATGTGGTTCGTCCTAGGGTCTTCTGCAGCTAGCTTTGACTTAGGATCATTGTGTACATACCGATAAGGAAAAGTGTTGACCTGAAGACAAGTTGAGGAGTATTAGAAGAAATGGGTCAGCTTGATGGTGTTGGGTCAGCATACCAACAAAGGTAATTGGTTTTTTCATGTGGTAATGCTTCACCAGCATTCTATGCAATACTCTTGGGTTTGACGGCTTGCATGACTTGATTGAATTCGGAAAGTTCAGTTCTGATGGCTTGGGGATGTGCGGACTGACCTTGAAGAGTTCTTGATAGGGTCAACCAGAGCTTGAGCTAGATGTATGCTACCGGCATAAGGAACTTGTTGCATGTTATGATTTTCGCCTGGATGGGGTCAAGAGTTCTAGACAGCATGGACGATTTTAGATTTTTAGAAGAATGCTAGCATTATTTGATACCACCTATGAAGGGTGCGCACTCCAGAAGGTGCACTGTATTTTGACTTGCGGATACCTGACTAGTATTACAGTAATCGCCTGGTTGATCGAATGTTGATGTCCAAATTTTTCTTTGTGGCACAAAAGAATTATAGAAGTACTTCTCGTGGGCTGACCGTATGTAAGGAATGTGTCAGTTATTTGAGTAGTGTAGTTGTGATCGGATATGGAGATTCTAGTATTCTAGCAATTTGAAGACTAAGAGGGTTCTCGAAGCAGATTGTTCCATGGTTGAACGGTGAAGGTATGTTAAGAGGTTGGAAACTGATGATATGTACTAAAGATATGTTATTGTGGTCTTTTTGGAGGCTATTTACCTACTTCAGAAGGATCGGAAGTGATTTGGAGGCTACTAGTAGGTCTAATAAGGATGCGTGTTCTAAATCGGGTCAGATTTATCTACTTAGCATAGTTATCGTAGAGGGCTATGTTATCTGTTAGGGCAGATCACATTCGTGCTCTGATATGTCTCATGTGTTACTCTCCTATGTTGCGATGGGTTGTGATTAGTTGGTTATCTACACACCGATGCAATTATGTTTGGGCTTCGTAGCGAAATTCAAGCGAGATTGCTCTTGGGGTATTGAATGATTGATTATGCCTTGGTTATGGTCTTCCTGTTTCTAGTATATAGTGATATCCATATCTCCATAGTTATGGTCATACGCTTCCTGGGTTTGATGTTGATATGCGTATGGTTGTTGATCGTGAGTATCATGGCTCGACATATTCTAGGTGGACCAGAGTCGTATTGGGTCATACATCGCAACGACGTTATGCTAGGATATGATCCTTGTGCTTATTTCGTGTGTTATGTTTCCCCTTGTGTGGTCGATTGATAGCATTGCGCTTCGTGGTGGTATCTATTGAGCTGGCGGGATGGTTTCTTCATTTCCATTCTCTTTCCATCATTGGGTATATTTGAGTTATTGTTCATTGGTGCACGGATTGAATGGTATGTGGCTCTAAGTAGGATTTGTGTAACATGTTGGTCGAGTAGCTTGTACTGGATAAGGTGAGGTTATTGGTCTTGAAGTTAGCTTAGATTTTGGCTATGGTTATTATCGGGTAAGAGAGCTCCACGACTTATTAATCTGATGGGTGTTTATGATTTTCTAAATATGTAATGACCCGACCGGTCATTTTTTTCTAGATCCATTTTCCCCTAATTAAGACTCCCCGTATGTGCTTTTACTATTTCATGACTTGCAGGGATGGTTTGTTCGGGCTTGGAAGGGCTCGGGTTGAAATTGAAACACTTAGTTCCTTAATAGTGGCTTATATTAAGTTTGACTTGAGTCAACGTTTTGAGTAAACGACCTCAAAACCGAGATTTGACGGTTCCAATAGGTTCATATGATAATTTAGACTTGGGCATATGTTCAGATTGGGTTTCGGATGACCCGGGAGCATTTCAGCGCTTAATATTGAAAGTTGGCGCATTAAATGTTTTCAAGTTCTTTACATTTGGTATGGAGTAGGTTTTGGTGTTATCGAGGTCTGTTTGGGATTCCGAGCCTGGAATAGTTCCGTATCGTGATTTGTGACTTGCACACAAATTTTGTGTCATTCCGAGTAGTTTAAGTATGATTCGGCGCGTTCAGAGTAAGTTGCAAAAACTTGAAGTTCATAAGTTGATTCGATTTGGTTTGGGGAGTGATTCTTAATTTTGATATTGTTTTACGGGTTCGAGCAAGACCATTTCATGTTTACGAACTTGTTGGTATGTTTGGACAGGGTCCCGGGGAGCCTCGGGTGCTATTCGAATGATGTGCGGAACATGTTTGAACTTGGAAGAAGGGCTGAAGCAGTAGCAGTTTTGGTGCATTCGCACCTACGAGAAACTAGCTTCAGGTGCGAGCCAACTAGCGAAGGAGCAGCTGGGAGTGGACTGGCCAGTGTCCGCAGAAGCGGACTCGCTTCTGCGATGGAGAGATCACAGATGCGGAGGGGGAAGCAGGGCATGGTTGCAGGTGCGGAAGCGGGCTCGCAGATGCGAAGTTTTTTCGCAGGTGCAACCTGTCATGACCCTAATTTTCCTCCGTAGGGTGTCGTGACGGCACCTAGTCTCTAAGACTAGGTAAGCCTAATAATTTTGCGGAATAACTGAATATAAAGCTAAAACTCAAACCTCATCATCTGAAATAAATAAAAACTGTGATTCAAAATAGTTACAACTCCTTAAACCAGGTAGAAATAAGTCACAAGCTCTTAAGAGAATTGCTAAATATCTCTATACATCAAAGTCTAAAGAGAATAAGGAAGGCAACATAATAAGGATAGGGGGACTCCGAGGTCTGCAGACGCTGGCAGATATACCTTGAAGTCTCCACGCACGGACTAGATCACTGATATCTGGGCTGGTAGGAAGAATATGGATCTGCACAAAAAGATGTGCAGGAGAGTAGTATGACTACACCACAACGGTACCTATCAAGTGCCAAGCATAACCTCGGTAGGGTAGTGGAGAGGTCAGGTCTGGGCCCTACTGGAAATAAAATAAAAAACAAGGCAGGAGATATAATAATGAAATGAGATGACAGAGAAGTGTAACAATAGAAATTTACCGAAGATTACAACCCGGAGTTCAAGAAGACAACTATAACACGTAAGAAAACAAGAATCTTACAATTTAAGGAACAACAACTACAACAACAACAACAACAATACAACAAATAGAGGTAAACACAGGGCCCGAGGTACCGGCTCGTAGTCCCAAAAGTAAATATCTCACAACAGCATGACAGAAATCTCGTGCAAACAATAATAACTGCACGACAGAAACCTCGTGCCACAATAACACTCCGCACAACAGAAACCTTGTGCCATAATAACACTCCACACGGTAGAAACTTTATGCCACAATAACACTCCGCACGATAGAAACCTCGTGCCATAATAACACTCTGCACGGCAGAAACCTCGTGCCACAAGCAATCAGTTATCTCAACAAAAATCACGAACACAACACATAACAAATGGAACAATGAAATTACAGCAAGGAATCCTACAGTTAAAGAATGAATATGAAATCAAAGGAAGCAGGTAATTAAACTACGCATGTTGCACAAATTTGAAAGTAAAAGGTAAGACACGTAGACATGTGACACTAGGCTAAACACGATGACTACACATGCTAGAGTAACTCAATTAAGGGAATAAAAATCAACTATTTAGCAAAAAATAGGATTTTCAACATTTAGCCTGAGTACGCACTCGTCACCTCACATACACGGCCTTCACGTATTGCAAATACCATAACAGTACCAAATCCTAAACGAAAATTCCCCCATACAAGGTTAGTCACTTACCTCAAATACCGTTCAATCAATCAATAAGAATGCCCTTTCCTCGACTTTCCGACTCTGAATTGCCCAATTCTAGCCAAAGGCAATTATATACTATAAATATAACTATAAGAAACTAATCTAAATAATAAAATGATGACTTTAACAAGGAATTAGAAAATCACCCCAAAACATTGACCCGGGCCCACGTCTCGAAATCAGGTAAAAGTCACAAAATTCAAACACTTGTTCAACCACGAGTCTACCCATACCAAAATTACTCAAATCTGATACCAAAACCTCGATCAAAACCTTAAAATTTGGTCTAAGAACTTTACACCTTTTTTCCTCCATTTCTCAACCCAAATCCTTAATTAAATGAAGAAATTAATAATAGATTAGTGGAATATAATAGAAAATGAGTCAAGAATCCTTATCTAATTGTTTTCTCTGAAAATCCCCCAAATTCTCGCCTCAATCCAAGCTCTCTAGGTCAAAAAATAGATAATGAAATCAAACCCTCAAACTTAGGCCTTCTCTGCCCAGTTAAACCGCTTCCACGAGGACTTAGATGCATATGTGGCTCCGCACCTACAGAATTTGCATCGCAAGTGTGGCCATCACTTAGGCCCATGAAAACTCGCTTCTGCGGCACCCTAAGCGCACCTGCGCTTGCACTTCTGCGAAGGGACAACCGCATATGCGCTTCCACTTCTGCGCGCCACTGATCACATTGTGGTCCCTGCTGTCCTGACTCACTCATGCTTCTGCAGCTCAAGGTCCGCTTCGGCGGTGTCGCACCTACGGTCCAAGATGTGCAGGTGCGATTGCACCAGACACTGCCAAGCTTCAGCAATGCACCAAGTCTAATTTTGTTCTGGATTCAAATCTGAATCACACCCGGGGCCCCCGGGACCCCGTCCGAATATACCAACAAGTCCTAAAATATCATACGGACTTAGTCAAGCCTTTAAATCACACCAAACAACGTTAAAACCATGGATCATACCCCAATTCAAGCTTAATGAACTAAGGAAATTTCAACTTCTACAAACGATGCCGAAATCTATCAAATCACATCTGATTGACTTCAAATTTTTCACACAAGTCACATGTGACATTATGGACCTACTCCAGCTTCCGCCAACCCCGATATCAAAAAGTTCACTCCCGGTCAAACTTCCCAAAAATCTTCTAAATTTTTCAACTTTCGCCAATTAATACCGAAATGACCTACGGGCCTTCAAATCAACATCCAAACACGCTCCTAAGACTAAAATCACCATACGGAGCTATTGGAACAGACGCAACTCTATTTCGGAGTCGTCTTCACAAAAGTCAAACTACGGTCAACTCTTACAACTCAAATTTCACACTTAGGGATTATGTGTCCCATTCCACTCTGAAACTCTCCCGAACCCGACACCGAGAACCCCGACAAGCCGAGTAACCATAAAATGAAATAGAGGGGATGATAAATAGGGAATCAGAGCTAATGCTCTCAAAACTACCGGCCGAGTCATTACACGACCAAGGCTGGAGCGTGCTTGTTCCACAAAAGCGGACAATTTCCCGCAAAAGCGACCTCACTTAAGCGACGAAGCTGCCGCAGGTGCGAAAATTGTTGGGGCATTGAGGTGCATTTATATCGGGACTTAGGCTCATTTTCTTTATTTCTCTCACTTGTTGGTCAAATTTAGAGCTATTTGAATAAGGGTTTTCACCTAGAACTTTGAGGTAAGTAATTTCTAAACAATATGAGTTAAATACATAGATTATGGGTAGATTTTAATGGGTAAAATATGGACATTTTGGGAGTTTATTTAAAAATCTGGGTTTTGATAAAAATAGGATTTTAACACGAAAATAATTATGGAATTGGGTAGAAATTATATATTTGAGTTCGTGAGGTTATGGGTAACATTTATATTCGAAAATTTCTAGAATCCGGACACATGGACCTGGGGTGAAATTTTAAGAATCTTCAAATTTGAGTTGGGTAATTACTCCAATGGCTAAATTATTAACTTGTGAGTGTATATTGATTATTTTATATAACATTTGGCTAGCTTCGGATTGTTCGGCACCAAGTTGAGGCTTTAAAGTGAATTTGTGGGCTAGAAAGTGAGCTTTGAAACGAGGTAAGTCTCTTGCCTAACCTTGTAATAGGGAATTTACTCCATAGGTGTTTTAAATTACTATTTGCTTTTAATTGTGGGGGCTACGTATGCACGAGGTGATGACAGTCCGTGCGTATATACAAATCATGCTTAAGTTCGGATACTTTTAGGACCCAATAATGAAATAATTGTACTGTTTGCACTCTACTTGTTAATTTAAATGACTAAATTATATTGAAACTTGATAAGGATTCGTAAAAACCGAATTTCACTTACTTTGAGTTTTGGCGGGTTACTTGACCATCAATAGAAATTGTGCTTCCTTGTGTATTAGTCTTGTGATACCTTTTAAATCGGATGTTTGATCGTGGCCAAACCTATACAACTATATAGTAGCAAAGAATGGTCGATGCAGTTTTACCCGATGAGGTCGGGATCGATATCCACAGGGAGTTATTTGGTTTGGAGTCGGGTATCTAACTTATCTAGATATGCGTGTTGTTTCTAATTGCACTTTCAAAGATTGGTGTGATTGATTCTATTCTAATTTTTATACTATTGTATGCTAAGTTTAAGCTAAGTAAAATATTTTTGGCGAACGATTTCAAGTGTTAAAAGGCACTAGGGTAGTGACTTCCGCCTAGGTGAGTATCTAATAGATGTCAAGAATTTAGGACAAGCTTGTTACGATTGGGATCGTGATATAACCATCACACATAAATTCTCACTTTATACCTCTCGGTAGTTTGAGTGACTTTGCCTGATGTGGCTTTCTCAAGCCCAAATGGGTGTTCGCACAATCCAAATAAAATTGTCTCAAGTCGGGTATTACTATCTCTAGGTTTAACCCTTTAATCGGGGCTATCAATCTCTTGAGTTCACCCCAATTCCTTGTTAGCCTAATATTTCCAGACTTAGTCTCTCTTTCTCAAGAAGATCCTAAGTCATAAAGGCATGAATCAATGTTTGCAACCACTAATTCTACAATTTTAGCATGAATTAGGCTAAATATCACTAACCCATAAACAATTAATCCCTAAAATTCAAGACCCATTAAATACCCATACTAAGATTGGGTCACCACCCTAGCTATGGATTCGCGCTACTTATGAATACAGTAGAAATCAAAGGTGAAGATGAAATATAAGCCATAATATTAAAGTACAAGATGAAAATCTAAAGTTTGAAGGTAAATCTATTATAAAATTGCCCAAAAGGGGAAAAACTAGCCGTTCACGTGCTCTGCTCTACAAAACTTGACCTAAAAATGTCAAAAAGATCTATTTATACACAGCTAAAATTTTCGAACAAAAATGCCCCTGCGGAGGATTCGCGGACGCGTAATTCTGACCGCATCCGCGCTTGAGCTTTCACGGCCGCATAATAATAAGTGCGGTCCACGTTTCTTCAATACTGGGCTTGTATTGGACTAGGTTTCGCGGACAGTGTAAATACATTTGCGTCCGTGTTAGCTTCAATCGCGGCCGCGTATTATGTTCGCGGACTGCGTTCTTCAGTTAGGTGTCACTTGCCAAGTCTCTGAACCTTTTATCACGCTCCTAGTGGAATTTCCACCGTGTCCGCGTCTGATAACTTCATGGCCGCGTAATGTAGACGCGGGCAGCGGTGGTATTTTCTCTAGATTGCAGCTTCTCTGACCTCTATCTCGCCGACCGCGGAATATTATCTGCCTCAGTGGTGAACCCTACGCGGCCGCGCTTTTCCATCGCGGTCCGCGGTTCAGTTTCAGCCTTTGGCTTGTGCAAGTTTGACTCCTTCATGAGCTTATTTTGGCTTTTTTGCCTCATTTTGACCAAACCCTGAAAGCAAGCACATTATGTTAGTTTTAGGGACTACCTTTAGCATTTTTGATTTCCAAAACCTAAGCAAAAGAGAGGAAATAATAGGCTAAAATCCCTAGTTATCAACTCCCCCAAACTTAAGCTTTTGCTTGTCCTCAAGCAAACAAGGTAATTCCCACCTCCGTAAGAAAAAGAAAGGATAATCTCAGTTGTCCTAAGGTGACTTCATCAACATCAATTGGAACTAACAATTACCCTCAACACAAATGCATTATCAACAACATTATGCTACGACTTTTTGAGTTTCATAGGTCTAATGTGACACAAGAGCATCAAGAGTTGACTCAATTCATCAAGGAACCTCGCTCTTACATAGGTCGTTGCGGATCCCAGACTTCTTTTCCTCTACTTTCTATGAGCTCATCTCACCTTATGGAATGTGACACTCAAAACCGGGATTGTAAAGAAGTGCGCTCATCACTCTCAAAAGAATGCCACAAGTCCGGCTCTAAGTACCATAGGCTTGCCCCTCATGTAAATCACAACTAATGTAAGCTCACTCAACTTGAAATCCTATAGGGCTTTAGCGGGATGTAATGAAGGCTTTTTGGATCAAGGTCGGACCTAATGAACTACGATGGTATCATCTTTCCTTAAACACTCCATTTTCTCAATTCGACTCATGCTTTCTTGACTCTTTGAGTTATTTTCTTCTTCCTTGGGGGAACTAGAGAGACACTTTGTCACTCTTTCTTCTTTATGACGATCATTTTTCTCCTCTTCTCATCATTCCAAGCCTTTCAACATTGTTTTCTTGAATCCTTTCAACCTTTGCTTTTCTTTTGACGTACTTCTTTTTTTTTAACATCATTTTTATATCCTTTTCTTTGCCTTTCCTTTTCATCAATTCCTTTTGTTCTTTGCATCATTCATCACTTTGAAATTCCTCGTCTCTCCCCCAAACTTATGTTTTTGACTATTGTTCATCATGAATGCTAAGGAAAGATTGGGTGCCAAGAGAGGGTCATTATAGAACGGATGGAAGCTTGTAATGTGGTTATTGAATGAAAAAGGCTTAGGCTCAAAGGGGTTGACTAAGGACATCATAGTGGTAGGCTATGGAAGTTTTAAAATTCATATGGAACCAAGGAGAGCCTATAATCACTTCTCAAGTCGAGCTACACTTAGAATTTCGCCTAGAAAACTATTCGGGGCAAGTTCTAGACTTGTTGGCACGAGACTTGGACTTGCAATGAAATACCACACCTCTCAAGCTACTGGATTGTTAAAGAGAATAGAGTCGAGGGCCCAAAACAACCTTAGCTAAGATTGAAGATCACAGATGGCTCACAAAAACCACTTGATGATAGTTTTAGTCAACTCAAGAGTCTAAAGGTCACAACTAGAGCTAATCTCTTCAACCAATTTGTCTCTAACCATGAGGTCGAAGGTAAATGTGTTGGTACCAAGTGAAGTCTGCTTGAGACACTTTTATTCATTACTACTATATATCAAAACAGAAAGAAAAACAGACTCAATCCCTTAAGAAGGTTGTCACGCCATCCATCGTTGGGATGAGCCACCCGGTTCACACAAATTCCACCTTTGGAAAGAACCGTGGCATTAACAAAACAAAAGGCTTATTGATCACAAAAAATTGTAAAAAAGAAGATACAAATTCAAAAAGAAACTACTAAATGAAATAACAAGCTAAGATAATAAGGATAATTACAAAAGAAGTTATAAAGTAAAATACTAAAAGTAAATTGAATATGTACAATAGGGGATTGAAACGAATATACACAAAATGGGGATGAATATATACATGGAATGGTAATTTTATATACATACCAAAAGTGAAAAGTACGAAAATGAAAGTACAATAAGTAGAGAACAAAGAAAAATAGTATTAAAGTTATTACAGACCAATCATCAAAATCATCATATCAAAATAAGGCCACCCCCAAATAAAAATTAGCATTGTCCTCAATGCTAAAAGCAAAAATAGAATCAGGGAGGGATAGAGAGTAAAGAAAACTCCCTATGAGGCCTCTATCTGCGTGGGGTCATTGGTGGGGTCATGTGGCTGGCCAGACTCATCACCTCCCTCGGGGTCCTCCAGCTCAATCTCTAAGTCATCCGTCTGGGGTATCACCACTCTCCTCACTGGCTCTCTGTCAGCCTCCTGCTCTGGTACCTGTGATGGTTGAGCTGTCTGTACTGCATGGGCAGTCTCTCCCATAAGGAGATCTAGAGGAATATCGCCGGCGGAAGTGAGCTTCGCCACCTCCTTCTTAAGCTCTTCTTGACCCTTCTTCACTTTCCTCACCTGTTTACCCAGCTCCTTGATTACCTTTTTATGCGCACCCAGAGACTCCAGAATCGTCTTTTGGTTTTCAAGAATACTCTTCAATGATTCCTCAACTGATGGAGGCATCTGGAGCTGTGCTGGAACTGCCTGAGCTGCTACTGCACTGGATAAGGCCGATAGCTTTGATGTAGCTACCTGCATCAAGTTGTTGATGCCGACCAAAGTCTGATTTATCCTCAGTGCAGTCTGAGGGTAAGTTGATGAAGAAGGCATTGATGGTGGGATAGAAGTGGATGGCCCGGAGGATGGATATGGAATGGCAGAAGATGACCCCTCGGCTGTGGAAGGCACGGACCCAGTGGCCACTACCCCTGGCTCTTCAGACTGGCCAGTGGAGGTGGTGGATTTGCCCTTGGACTTGGGGTTGTCTGGACCCTGAAGGCTGTACCAGGAAAAGGGCCTTTTCGGCTTCACCTTCGTGTCAAAGTGTCTCCCCTTAACCCGCTGGTCCTCTAGGTACATAGTGATGAAATTGGGGTAAGGGTAAGACCATTCTTCCTTCCCGGTTGATTTGGATATGTTCTGGGCCATGAGGTTCCCCATATTTATCGGGTACCCTGCCATGATGGACGCTATGAGAATCGCTCGGGAAAGTGGAATGTCACTGTCGTGCTGGCACGGATCAAGGCGGCGGTAGACGAAGGTGCACCACCCTTTTGCTTCAAAGCTAAGGGTATTTCTAGAAATTGAGACTCCCGGTGTAAGCCATGGCGGTGTTGTCCCTGGTATGGCTATCACCTCTGCTAACCATGGATGAGCTGCTTCATCTAATGCCAACTTCTGTATGTATAGAGCAGCGTCTACATCATCAAACCTGGCATATGTATTCAAAGTTTTGCCATCGAACCAGATCTTCTTGTTTCGTACCTTAGTCACATGGGTGCCCTTTTTGATGTGGGCAACATTGGCATAAAATTCCTTGACTAGGTACTCATTTTCTTCCGGCAACTTGCTAGTGAAGAATTTCCATCCCACTCTTTCATCAAATTGTCTCTTCACATTCGGGTTGTGAGGGAGAAGGTCTCTTTCTATGAAATGACGCTCAAGGGTGAGCGCCCTTTATTGCCACCATTCCTAAAATTTTGGTAGGCCTTCTCACTCACAAACCGATCTTGCCACACTGCCGGCTTCCTTGATCTACTCAACCCCCC
>AWOL01S0008557.1:86564-97820 GCA_000715115.1 Nicotiana otophora
TTTAAATAGCGACTTTTATAGTCGGTTTGGTTCGGTTTTTTTCGGTTATTTTTTTATTAATACCAAAACCAAACCAAATTTGATCAGTTTGTAAAATTTAAAATCAAAACCAAACCAAACCTAAAAAGTATCGGTTTTTTAGTCGGTTTGGTTTGATTTTCGGTTTGGTTCGATTTTTCGAGTTTTCACGAACACCCCTAATGACCACCATAGGGCGAGGAATGGCAAGCATCAAGAATATTCATTTGCTCCTCTTCCGGGACACGTCTCCGGATCACACCATCATTGCAAATCTTGAAAAGATAGGGCATGTCCCAATAATAATCCAAGCTGTCCCGTTTGAGTTTCTTACTTTGGTTAGAAGAGAGCTCACTCGGGACAATGCCGGTCACAAGAAAGTTAGCCACATCGGCGAACCAAGGCATACCATTCAAAGATAAGGAGAGGAGTTGTTCATCCGAGAACGAATCATTGATTTTGAGGCCATTGTAGGGCTTTCCCTCCTCTTCTAAGCGGGACAAGTGGTTCGCCACTTGATTATCACTTCCTTTTCTATCAATGATTTCAAGGTCAAACTCTTGAAGCAGAAGAACCCATCTCATCAACCTAGCCTTTGAGTCCTTGTTGGTCATCAAGTAACGGAGTGCCGCGTGATCGGTGTGCACAATCACTTTGGCACCCATGAGATATGGCCTGAACTTTTCCATGGCAAAGACAATGGCTAATAACTCTTTCTCAGTCACCGTATAATTGACTTGGGCGTCATTCATCGTTTTGCTTGCATAATAGACAGGATGAAATATCTTGTTGACCTTTTTCCCCAGAACTGCTCCTACCGCAACGTCACTAGCATCGCACATGAGCCCAAATGGTAAGTTCCAGTTAGGTGCGGTGATGATGGGAGTGGTTGTCAATTTATACTTGAGAAGCTCAAAAGCTTTCATGCAATCTTCATTATACACAAAGTTTGCATCCTTTTCTAGCAGCTTGCACAAGAGGTTCACCACTTTTGAGAAATCCTTAATGAACCTTCGGTAGAACCCCGCGTGCCCAAGAAAGATCATAACTCCCTTGACGGAAGTAGGAGGAGGGATTTTTGAAATAACTTCAATATTTGCTTTGTCCACTTCAATACCGTCCTTTGAGATCTTATGGCCGAGGACAATGCCCTCCTCAACCATAAAGTAGCATTTTTCCCAATTAAGCACTAGGTTGGTCTCTTCACATCGGGCCAATACTTTGTCAAGATTATCCAAACATTTTTCCAATGAGTCCCCTACAACACTAAAATCATCCATGAAAACTTCGAGGATGTCCTCCACCATATCCGTAAATATTGCTATCATACACCACTGAAAGGTAGCTGGTGCATTACACAAACCAAACGGCATCCGTGAGAATGCAGATGTGCCATACGAACATGTGAAAGTGGTTTTCTCTTGGTCCTACGGTGCAATGAGAATCTGGTTATATCCTGAGTACCCATCCAAAAAGCAATAGTAGGCACGCTCGGCAAGTCTGTCCAACATTTGATCAAGAAAGGGCAATGGAAAGTGGTCTTTGCGGGTCACTTTGTTCAGCCTTTTGTAGTCCATACATACCCTCCATCCGGTGACAGTACGAGTGGGGATCAACTCATTTTTCTCATTTGTGACCACAGTCATACCCCCCTTCTTCAGCACACATTGTGGTGAAGTCCATGAGCTATCCGAAATAGGGTACACAACCCCTGCATCAAGCCACTTGACAATTTCCTTCTTGACGACCTCTTGCATAGCCTCGTTCAACCTCCTTTGATGTTCCACGGAGGGTTTGGCATCATCCTCTAGTATAATTTTGTGCATGCAAAAGGCGGGGCTTATACCCCGAATGTCAGCCAAAGTCCATCCAATTGCCTTTTTCCTTCTTTGAAGCACCGCAAGGGTGGAGTCTACCTGCACGTTAGTTAGGCAAGCAGAAAGAATAACAGGTAATATGGAAGAAGGGCCTAAGAATTCATACCTGAGGTGTGAAGGCAAAGGTTTCAACTCCAATGTTGGTGGCTCCTCGATTAAGGGCTTTGTTGGTGGAGTCTTCCGGTTTTCCAAGTCCAATGAAAGTTTACGGGGCCCATATGAGTAGGATCTCATTCCTTGCAACGCATTTGCACATTCAACCAAGCCTTCCTTTTCATCATCCTCATGGTTTAGCAACACAACTTCCAAAGGGTCTTCCATATTGATCATGGCACTCGTGTCATCAACTATCACCTCCGTCACAAGATCCACAAAAGAGCAAACTTCATTGCTATTTGGTTGCCTCATTGATTTGCACACGCGGAATATAATTTTTTCATCGCCCACTCGGAAGGTGAGCTCCCCTGCTTCCACATCCACCAATTCCTTTCATGTTGCTAGGAAAGGTCTCCCTAGTATTATAGGTACCTCATAGTCGATTCGCAGTCGAGAATCACAAAATCAGTAGGCAAAATAAACTTGTCGACCCGGACTAGAACATCATCAATAATACCAAGCGGCCTTTTCATTGTCCGATCCGCCATTAGTAATCTCATGGAAGTAGCTCTTGGTTTCCCAATACCTAGTGTCTTGAACACGGAATATGGCATCAAATTAATACCTGCTCCCAGATCACACAAGGCTTTTGCAAAATCGGCTCTACCAATAGTGCATGGAATTATAAAGGCACCGGGATCTTCAAGCTTTGGAGCCATCGAGTGCACAATGGCACTAACTTGATGAGTCATTTTGATGGTCTCACAATTCATAGATCTCTTCTTAGTTACCAAGTCATTCATGAACTTGGCATATCCCGGCATTTGTTTGAGAGCCTCCACCAAGGGCACATTGATTGACAAACTTTTCATCATCTCAATAAACTTCTTGAATTGGTTTTCATTATTTTTCTTTGCAAGCCTTAGAGGATACGGTGGAGGAGGCCTTGGCAAAGGGGCATTGGCTTTAGGCACTACCGTTTCCGATATGTCTATCACGTGTTCCCTAGACGGGTTCACATCATTTTGAGTCTCCTCCATGTTATCATTGCTATCGATCCTCACTTCATCATTCACATTCTCATCATTGGCTTGAACCTCATCATCTTCTTGCAACATAACATCTTCATTCACAATCTTCTTTGGATCAGAAGTACTTGCATCTCCACCTCTACCACTTCTTGTAGACACTGCCATAGCATGGCCTGTATGGTTCCCTCCCTTCGGGTTTACTACCGTATCACTTGGTAGTACCCCTTTAGGGCGAGTATTTAATGCTTGAGAAATTTGACCCAGTTGTACTTCCAAGTTGCGAATAGAGGTAGTATGGGAGGCTATTTGGCATCAAAGTCAGCATTCCTTTCCAGCATTTGTTTGAACATATTCTCTATTCGCCCCATCTCATTGTTTGAAGAACTTTTCCCTTGAGACAGATATGGAGGCGGATTGTTTGGTTGTTGATACACCGGGGGCCTTTGGACGTCCGACCCCCAGTTGCCTTGATTATTATTATTCCAACCCCCTTGGTTTCCATTTCCGCCCCAACCGTTATTGTTGTTCCCTCAATTTTGATTATTATTGTTGCCATTGTTCCAATTCCCTTTGCTTTGGTTGCCCCAATTTTGATAGTTCCCTTGCGATCTCCATTGTTGATTTGGAGCATTGCTCTGTTGACCTTGGTAGTTATTGGCATATAACACTTCCTCACTTTGATCATCATAAGAATCGTCTTGATTGTCACCACTACCACTTTGCTCATATTGATCTTGATTGTTTTGCACCTGTTGACCACGCTGTTTCCTCCTGTTGACCATGACATTTATCCCTTCCATGGAATTTACTTGCTTTGTCCCTTAAACTTGCTGAAGTTGGGCCTTTTCTAACTTATTCATAGTAGTTGTCAACTCGGCTATGGCTTGTCTGTGATCATGAAGTTCCTTGTGAAGATGGATGACGTTAGGGTCACCTTGAGGAACATTTGCCCGACTCTGCCAAGCTGAAGATGTGTCAGCCATCTCATCAAGTATGTCACAAGCATCGGCATAAGGTGTCTTCATAAAATTTCCCCCAGCTAGCTGATTCACCACACACTGGTTAGTCATGTTGATGCCCCTATAGAATGTCTGCTGAATCATTGCTTCAATCATATCATTATTTGGGCATTCCTTGACCATTGTCCGATATAGCTCCCAGATTTCATGTAGGGGTTCATTAGGTTCTTGTTTAAAGGCTAAGATCTCATCCCTCAATGTTGCCATATGACCCGGTGAGAAAAACTTGGTTGTAAGCTTTTCTGCCAACTCATCCCATGTCTGTATGGAGTGGTTGGGTAGCCTTTCGAGCCAGTCCAAAGCTTTCCCTCTAAGTGAAAATAGGAAAAGTCTCAATCTCAGAGCATCCTCCGATACATTCGTCTGCTTGCTCCCCCAGCGTGTGTCTACAGAACCCTTTAGATGCTTGTATGCGTTCTGATAAAGAGCTCCAGTGAAGAAGCCATTTTGCTCCAATAGGGTCAGCATGACATTTGTAATTTGAAAATTGCCCGCCCGAATCCGGGGCGGGACAATTGCACTTGCGTAACCTTCGTTGGGTAGCACCCGATGTGCTGCCCGTGGAGGAGGTGGGGGAGGGTTTGGAATGTTGTCATTAGCCTGATGGCCTCTTCTTTGGACTTGAGGTTTTATATTAACCTCATCCACACCATTGTCATCTACCTCCTCCCCCGAAAGAATATGTCCGAGAGAATCATTATGAATCATTTGGTACCTAAAGCGATAGATACACAAAAGTTAGAAAAACAGAAGGAAAGATAAAAAAACAAGACACAAAAATAGTTGGATAGATAATCAACACCGTCTAACTCCCCGGAAATGGCGCCAAAAAATGATCGTGGCCAAACCTACACCACTATTATAGTAGCAAAGAATGGTCGATGCAGTTTTACCCGATGAGGTCGGGATCGATATCCACAGGAAGTTAATTTGGTTTGGAGTCGGGTATCTAACTAATCTAGATGTGCGTGTTGTTTCTAACTGCACTTCCAACATTGTTGTGATTGATTCTATTCTAATTTATATACTATTGTATGCCAAGTGTAAGCTAAGTACAATATTGTTGGTGAAAGTTTTCAAGTGTTAAAAGGCACTAGGGTAGTGACTTCCGCCTAGGTGAGTATCTAATGGATGTCAAAAATTTAGGACAAGCTTGTTACGATTGGGGTCGTGATATAACCATCACACATAAATGCTCACTCTATACCTCTCGGTAGTTTGAGTGACTTTGCCTGATGTGGCTTTCTCAATCCCAAATGAGTGTTCGCACAATCCAAATGAAATTGGCTCAAGTCAGGTATTACTATCTCTAGGTTTAACCCTTTAATCTGGCCTATCAATCTCTTGAGTTCACCCCAATTCCTTGTTAGCCTAATTTTCCCAGACTTAGTCTTTCTTTCTCAAGAAGCTCCTAAGTTATAAAGGCATGAATCAGTGTTTGCAACCACTAATTCTATAATTTTAGCATGAATTAGGCTAAATATCACTAAACCATAAATAATGAATCCCTAAAATTCAAAATCCATTAAATACTCACACTAGGATTGGGTCACCACCCTAGCTATGGGGTCTAGCTACTCATGAATACAACAGAAATCAAAGGTGAAGATGAAATATAAGCCATAATATTAAAGTACAAGATGAAAATCTAAAGTTTGAAGATAAATCTATTATAAAATTGCCCAAAAGGGGAAAAACTAGCCGTTCACGTGCTCTGCTCTACCAAACTTGACCTAAAAATGTCAAAAAGATCTATTTATACACAGCTAAAATTTTCGGACAAAACTGCCCCTACGAAGGATTCGCAGACGCGTAATTCTGACTGCGTCCGCACTTGAGCTTTCGTGGCCGCATAATAATAAGTGTGGTCCGCGTTTCTTCAATACTGGGCTTGGACTGGACTAGGTTTCGCGGACAACGTAAATGCATTCGCGTCCGTGTTAGCTTCAATTGCGGCTGCGTATTATGTTCGCGGACCGCGTTCTTCAGTTAGGTTTCACTTGCCAAGTCTCTGAACCTTTTATCACGCTCCCAGTGGAATTTCCACCGTGTCTGCGTCTGATAACTTCATGGTCGCGTAATGTAGACGCGGGCAGCGGTGGTGTTTTCTCTGGATTGCAGCTTCTCTGAACCTCTATCTCGCCGACCGCAGAATATTATCCACCTCAGCAGTGAACCCTACGGGGCCGTGCTTTTCCATCGCGGTCCGCGGTTCAAATTCAGCCTTTGGCTTGTGCAAATTTGACTCCTTCATGAGCTTATTTTGGCTTATTTGCCTTATTTTGACCAAACCCTGCAAGCAAGCACATTATGTTAGTTTTCGGGACTACCTTTAGCATTGTTTTCCCAAAACCTAAGCAAAAGAGAGCAAATAATAGGCTAAAATCCCTTGTTGTCAATGTTCATAGAGTATTCTCTCTTCTGGTGGAGCTGGTCGAACACCTCGGCAGTATAATAGATGCATCTATAGTTCGTGTCGTTCGACCCTCTGCAGTATATACATTATTCTGGATCGGGCCGTACGACCTTGCTTGATAATGCTCGGAGCCCGATTACACTTGATATTATATTTATGACTTAAGAGGTTATAATTTATTTATTGGCCCGAAATTGTTGGAGTTAGAACGTGTCAGTTGGAGATTTAAATTGACTATCAGTTAAAGAATCATTTATTCACTGCCTGCTATTGTGTTATTATTATTATTCACGTATTCCATGCGGAGACGTCCATACTTATCTTTGAGAGGCTATAAAGTATTAGGAAACTACTCTTTCTTCATCTCCTATCGTGCAGTTGATGTTGTGCTAAGTATCTTTCTCTTATTCTCTCACATATGGTGAGAACGCGTGCGACAGATGTACCCGGTCGTGGAGGAGCTACTCCCCCTATTACTAGAGGACGAGGCAGGGCTCCAGCTCGCGCTAGAGGATGAGGGATTCTTAGAGTTGCTCTAGTTGTGCCACCAGTGGATCTAGTGGAGGATCCTGTTATTGAGGAGCAGGGCGAGGTGCCTATAGCGGAGCAGGCCCCAGTGGATTTCATGTCCGCACCAGGATTGCAGGAGGTCATGGGTCGTATGTTGCGGTTCATGGATTCTATGGCTTCCAATTGTGGGGGCTACGTACGCACGAGGTGACGAGAGCCCGTTGACTATCGTGCACAATGCACACCTCAAAACAAGGTATGAAACGGACGATTGCAATTATTGTTACCCAACGAAGAGTTGGGATCGAATCCACAGGGAACTAGATGGGAGTTAGGAGTATATATTCTAATACGTGAATTTGAACTATCTTAATTTGCACTTCCACAAAATAGTTTTGTTGCTATTTCTATTTTATAACTAAAGATTGCAAAGTAAAAAAATAAAATTAGGATAATTATTTTTGTTGTTTTTCAAGTTTGTAAAAAGCCTAGAGCTATGACCATCATCTAGGTGTTCACCTAATGGGATAAAAATCTTAATACTTGTTTTGCTGATCGGGGTGCATTATAGCTATCAACTCTCAAATACCCACTCAATACCTCTCAGTCACAAAGTGATTTTTCCCAATTTGGCTTTCTCAAGTCCAAATGGGTATTACACAAATTGTTTGATCAAAGCTCAAGTCGGGTTATTACTATCTCTATTTTGAACCCTTTAATTGGGTTAATCAATTTCTCGATTAACCCAATTTCTTGTTAGCCAAGTTTTTCTAGACTAAGTCTCTCTTTCTCAGATAGAGACTAAGTCAAATAGGCATGAACTAATGTTTGCAACCATTAATTTCACAAATTAAAGCATAAACAAGGCTAAATAATAAACACCCAATAAAAAACAAGCACTAAATTAGATACCCATTAGGTTTACACACTAGAGTTGGGTCATAACCCTAGTAAAACTCTAGCTACTCATGTTATAAATTGAAAAAATAGAAGAATAAATACTAATTAAACTCATATTATAACGTTAGAATGATAAAATTTAAAGTAAAATACTCTAAAATATAAAACAAATTCCAAAAGAGGCAAAGAAAAACGGCTACAGGACTTGGTGATGTCAAAAGTTGACCTAATTTTATTAAATTTATTTATTTATACAAGGCTGGAAATTTCGGACAAAAATGCCTTTCGAGAGGTTCTGCGGCCGCACAATTCCATGTGCGATCTGCAGAATTCTTCATTTTGCAGGAGCTGAGATTCTGCGGCCGCATAATTCTGAACTGCGACCGCAAGACAACATTTCTACAGTCCGCAGATTTAGAACTGCGGTCGCAACCTATTCTTCTGTGGTCCGCACATTTATGTCTGCAGCCGCAAGGCACTTCTCCTGCGGTCGCACAATTCTTGTGTGGTCTGCAATTCTGAGGGACTTGGAACTTGGAAATTTGCACACCCTCTAAAGTTGATCTTAAGCTCTTCTTTTGCGACCGCACAATTCCTGTGCGGTCCACAGTTTGCTAGAAAGTCTGCTTCTTTCGCAGTTTGCTAGAAAGTCCGTAGTTGATCTAAAGTTTTCCTTCGTTGTTTGCGGTCGCATATGGAATTTTGCGGACCGTAATTTCTTCTGCGGACCTCATTTTGTATGCTTATGTACCTTTTTGCTGCCTTGAGTTCGGACTATACCTATTTGAGTCGGATTTCATCTCGGGAGTTCAACTTCCAACATTCGTGCAATTTTGCACTTTTTATTAGTTTTGGGAACATAATTCAATGCTTTTAGACTAAAATAAAAGCAAAAAGGTGCTAATATGTAGTCAAAATCTCCACTTATCATCCGTGCGTAGCTATAAATCATGCTTAAGTCTGAGTACTTTTAGGACCCAATCATGAAATAATTGTATTGTTTGCACTCTACTTGTTAATTTAAGTGGTTAAATTATATTGAAACTTGATAAAGGATTCGTAAAGATCGAATTTCACTTACTTTGAGTTTTGGCGGGTTACTTGACCGTCAATAGAAATTGTGTTTTCTTGTGTATTAGTCTTGAGATAACATTTAAATCAGATGTTCGTAGAGTATTCTCACTTCTTGTGGAGCGGGACGAACGCCTCGGCAGTATAATAGATGTATCTATGGTTCATGTCGTTGGACCGTCGGCAGTGTACACATTATTCTAAATCAGGTCGTACGACCTCAGCATAAATCATGTGTGATAATGCTCGGAGCCCAATTACACTTGATATTATATTTATGACTTGAGAGGTTATAATTTATTTATTGGCCCGGAATTGTTAAAGATAGTACGTGTCAGTTGGAGATTTTTAAATTGACTATCAGTTAAATAATCATTTATTCATTGCCTGCTATTGTGTTATTGTTATTATTCACGTATTCCATATCTATTTAGAATTTCTATATTTTATTTGTTGGCCTATAATAAGTGTCGATGTCGACCCCTCGTATTGAAAATATATTTTACGGAAAAAAGGCCAACAGTACCCCTAACGTATTGAAAATGGTTTAAAACTACCCTCCATTAACCTTTTGGTCCGCAAATGCGCATAACATTTATTTTTGGGCTCAAACTTACCCCTATATCTAACATAAGGGCCAACAATACTCCTAACGTATTGAAAATGACTCAAAAATACCCTATGTTAACCTTTTGGCCCGCAAATGCCCCTAACGTTTGTTTTTGGGCTCAAATTTACCCCTATATCTAACAGAACTAACCTGGTCAATTTTTTGACTTTAACTTCGCCATGTGGCATTTTCTTAACCCGCCACGTATATTATTTGTATTAAATAAAACNGAATTTCTATATTTTATTTGTTGGCCTATAATAAGTGTCGATGTCGACCCCTCGTATTGAAAATATATTTTACGGAAAAAAGGCCAACAGTACCCCTAACGTATTGAAAATGGTTTAAAACTACCCTCCATTAACCTTTTGGTCCGCAAATGCGCATAACATTTATTTTTGGGCTCAAACTTACCCCTATATCTAACATAAGGGCCAACAATACTCCTAACGTATTGAAAATGACTCAAAAATACCCTATGTTAACCTTTTGGCCCGCAAATGCCCCTAACGTTTGTTTTTGGGCTCAAATTTACCCCTATATCTAACAGAACTAACCTGGTCAATTTTTTGACTTTAACTTCGCCATGTGGCATTTTCTTAACCCGCCACGTATATTATTTGTATTAAAAAAACTCACCTATATCTTTTAAAATACCCAATGACTCTGATCCGCTCCTATATATTTGGACGGTCGGCTAAAAATAATTACATTCGCTAGTTAAATATATAAAAAATATATATTAATTATATATAAAAATATGTATATTATACATTAATATTTTAATATNTGTTGGCCTATAATAAGTGTCGATGTCGACCCCTCGTATTGAAAATATATTTTACGGAAAAAAGGCCAACAGTACCCCTAACGTATTGAAAATGGTTTAAAACTACCCTCCATTAACCTTTTGGTCCGCAAATGCGCATAACATTTATTTTTGGGCTCAAACTTACCCCTATATCTAACATAAGGGCCAACAATACTCCTAACGTATTGAAAATGACTCAAAAATACCCTATGTTAACCTTTTGGCCCGCAAATGCCCCTAACGTTTGTTTTTGGGCTCAAATTTACCCCTATATCTAACAGAACTAACCTGGTCAATTTTTTGACTTTAACTTCGCCATGTGGCATTTTCTTAACCCGCCACGTATATTATTTGTATTAAAAAAACTCACCTATATCTTTTAAAATACCCAATGACTCTGATCCGCTCCTATATATTTGGACGGTCGGCTAAAAATAATTACATTCGCTAGTTAAATATATAAAAAATATATATTAATTATATATAAAAATATGTATAATATCCATTAATATTTTAATATATATTTTACATAATATTAATTTTAGGAGAAATTATATGGTGTAATTTTCCCTTCAAATTTTGCAGATCTTAACAAGTTTAACAAATATAAATTTTAATTTGCAAACATAAAAATGATAATGTTCTATTTATATGATTCTAAAGGAGAAGCAAAGAAACAGATGGAAAGGAAATTATTTAAAACCTTTAATTATATACATATCCAACTTCTTAGCACATTAACGGACTTCACATGATCTTTTCAATGGGAACTAATAGTATTTTAATATATAACTATAGAGCTAAAATATTAGCAAAAATTGTCGTTCCATTGTTAGATTTGCTTAATAAATTCGAGTTATAGATCATAATTAATAGGAAAAACTACACCGTATAATT
>AWOL01S0008558.1:12717-29362 GCA_000715115.1 Nicotiana otophora
ACGGCCAACTCACGTGCAATAATAATATAAGGATCTGCACGGCCAACTCACGTGTTGCACGGCCAACTCACATGCAATAATAATATAAGGATCTGCACGTCCAACTCACGTGCAATAATAATATAAGGATCTGCACGACCAACTCACGTGCTGCACGGCCAACTCACGTGCAATAATAATATAAGGATCCGCACGGCTAACTCACGTGCTGCACGGCCAACTCACGTGCAATAAGAATAATATATATAAAACCAACATGGCTTGCTGCGGCGTGCAGCCCGATCCTGAAAATATCCTCACAATCAGGCCCTCGGCCTCCCTCAGTCATCAATCTCTCCAGTCTCTCTTTCATGGGCTCACAATGTCATGAGAATAGCCCAAAATGATGATATAATGTATCAATAAATAACAACAGACACTAAGATATGATATGCAATGAAATGAATTCTTATGAGTATGAATTTTCAATTTAAAATAAATATTTCACAACAATATGAC
This sequence comes from Nicotiana otophora, assembly GCA_000715115.1. NCBI lineage: Eukaryota > Viridiplantae > Streptophyta > Magnoliopsida > Solanales > Solanaceae > Nicotiana > Nicotiana otophora. The sequence goes on from AWOL01S0008558.1 coordinate 13,216, forward strand.
CTCTGTGGGTCCCAATAATACTGGCACATAGTCTCAACATGATTTTTAATATGCTTTTCAGCTCAATTTCTTTAACACATAAAACTGCATGGAAAATGCCAAGAATTATTTAACTACAAAATTCCACAGAAATAATTATGTCACAATTTCTATAGTGCACGCACACACGCCCGTCACCTAGCATGTGCGTCACCTCCCAACGATTTACATTATACATATATTCAGGGTTCATACCCTCAGCTCCAAGATTAGAAGAGTTACTTACCTCGAACAAGCCAAATCCAATGCCGAGCAAGCTAAGCAATGCTTCAGGAATTCCATTCTGCGCGTATCATCTTCCAAATGGCTCGAATCTAGTCACAACAATTTGACTCAGTCCACACAATTTATAAGAATTAATTCCATATCAAAACGCTAATATTTTCCATAAAATCCGAAATTACGCCCCAAAAATCACTCGTGGGGCCCACATCTCAAAATCCAACGAAACTCACAAAATACGACAACCCATCCAATTACAAGTTCAAACATACTAATTTCACCCAAATCTGACTCCAAATCGGTATTCAAACTTGAAAAATTCGTTTTGTGACATTATAAAAATTTTCTTCTATTTCTCTTGAAGATTCAATAATCTTACACCAAAAATGAAGATTCATTCATGGAATATAATCATAAGGGAGTTAAGAACACTTACCCCAAGTTGTGTGGAAAATTTCCTCTCCAAAATCGCCCAACCCGAGCTCCGAAATCCGAAAAATGAGAAAAATTCTCGGAACCCTCGTTTTTAACACTGCCCAGACATTTTCGCACCTGCCGTGCCTGGGCTCGCACCTGCGCATCCGCATTTGCGGACAAAAATACGTGCCTGCGGAAACAACCAGCCTTCCAAAACCTCGCATCTGCGGGCTCGCAGATGCGCATTCCCCTTCGCACCTGCGCTCGCCTCACGCCAGCCCCAGTCCGCATCTGCACCAACACCTTTGCACCTGCGGCCTCGCAGATGCAGAAAATTCCTCGCACCTGCGAGCACTGCCCAGTTCCACACTTGGCCGCTTCTGCAACTTATTTCACGCACATGCGATCAAAATCTTCGCAGGTGCGATTACACCAGTAGGCAGCATTTCCTTAAGTCCAAATTTGATCTGTTAACCGTCCGAAACTCACCTGAGCCCCTCGAGACCTCAAATAACTATATCAACAAGTCCCATAACATAACACAGACCTTCTCGAGGCATCAAATCATACCTAACAACCTCAAAAATACGAACTGCACACGGATTCAAGCCTAATAAATTTCAAATTTCTAAATTCTATAACGATGTCGAAACCTATCAAATCACGTGCGATTGACCTCAAATTTTGCACACAAGTCACATTTATGTTACGAACCTATTCAAATTTCCAGAATCAGATTTCGACCTCGATATCAAAAAGTCAACCCCCGGTCAAACTTCCCAAAATTTCAACTTTCGGCATTTCAAGCCTAATTCCACTACAGACCTCCAAATAATTTTTCGGACACGCTCCTAAGTCCAAAATCACCATACGGAGCTATTGGAATCATCTGAATTAAATTTTGAGGTCGTTTATACATAAGTCGATATCCGGTCACTATTTTAACTTAAGCTTTAAACCTTGGAACTAAGTGTTCCAATTCATTCCAAAACCTCACCGGACCCGAACCAATTGTCCGGCAATTCACACAACAACTGTAACGAACAATTTGAGCAGTAAATGGGGAAACAGGGTTGTAATACTCAAAATGACCGGCCGAGTCATTACAGATCTGAAATGAGGGCACGGGGTACCGGGAAAATATGATGATTTAGTTATGGGCACAAGGTGCCGTGAAAATATAAAAAATGGACTGAGACCCGTATTTACGAAAAATATAAAAATGGGCTGAGACCCATATTTTTATGATTTTTAAATGAGGTGTCATATGGTGACTCTTTAATCGAAAGAATTATATTTAAAATATTTATTTGAAAGGATTTTTATTCAAGAAGAATTATATGAAAGAATTGTATTTGAAAGATATTTATTCGACAAAATTATATTTGAAAAAGAGTTTTATTCGTAAGAATTATATGTGAAAGATATTTAATTGAAGAACTTGATTTACATGTGTGTAATTATATTTATTAATTGTTGAGCGATATTAAATGGTGATTTTATTGTCTTACTGTACATATCATTGGTTGTTTTATGTTGCCTTGATGTTATTTGTTTTCTATTATTTTGTATATTATATTGCACAGGTTATTAGACTAGTGAGTGTCTTGACTGTACCTCGTCTCTACTCCATTGAGGTTAGTCTTGATACTTACTGGGTACCGACCGTGGTGTACTCATACTATACTTCTGCACATTTTTGTACAGAGATAGGTATTGGAAATATCGGGCTTGAGCAGAGTTAAAGCGGGATCGTAAGGATTCAAGGTAGAGCTGCTTGGTCGTCGCAGTCCCTTGGGGTCTTTTCATTTCATTGTACTGTTAATTTGTAATCAAACAGTATTGTATATTCGGTCCTCGTGATCATTCTATGTATTCAGTTAGAGTTCGTGACTCAGTACTACTAGTCTTAGGAGGTTTTATATTCATATTTGTTCCGTTGTTAGTTTTGATTACTTATTTAATTCAAAAAAAGGCTCCAAAATGTAATTGAAATCGGCCTACTTAGTCTTAGAGACTAGGTGCCATCACGACTCCTATGGTGGGATTTTTGGGTCATGACATTCTAAATCCCAAATGTTTTCAGAAATTTCGGCAGAGTCTCCCCTGTAATTGGGCCTATCCACCTGCCAGAGTAACACCATAACAACTCCTAACAACACATCCACAACCCACTGTAATAATAATAAAAAGAAAATTACCTTTGGACTTATAGCCCTCAATGGTGTCTAAAAATAAAAATGACAGACATGGGCTCACATCTTCAAATCTCCCAACAAGGATAAACATATAAGCGGGTCACTAAATTACGAAGCTCACCCATAAGCAGAGCATAATAGGAGGATTCACCTCAATATTTAAATCCGAATCAAACTAAGGGAAAATATCCTTTTATAACAAATCGGGATCATACCTGTAACAACACCATCTGGTGTATCGGCCTCAGCCAAATCATAACGATTATATCAATGGGTCGAGCCTCCACCTCTTAGGCGCCCTCTACCCGCGTGCCCTCCACCTCTAACTGATTGTGCACGCGGAGTATTAACTGGAATAAAGTTTGTAGCCTGAGTGTTCTGATGAAATCTACTCCTCATAAGTCTGGGACGATTCCTCTTGATGTGACTAGTATCACCACTCTCATAACAACCCCCATGCAGGAGCGACTGTTCATACTGAATCTCTGCCGGATAACTGGCATAACCAATGTAAGAACCACGTGCTGGTGGTGCATTAAAAGAACCTATTGTATCACCCCGAATATTTTGAAATTATTTTTGCGACCCCGCTGTACTAAAATATAGAATTATTAAGGACGCGGGAATACCGTAAGCCCCGGCATCATCCCATAAAAATTTCACCTCTTAATCATATACAAGTTTCGGAGAACCTTTCAATACCACATAAATACATCTCAGGCCAAAACTGATATAACACATGACCCTGCAATCTGATCGTTGATAGTTTAACTCGTTCCCTCCAGTGCCTTGGCTGCGTATGTACCCTTCGCTAAATAGAATTCCCATACGAATTACATAGTCTCTAATACCACCAACTATTTCAGATCTACATCCACCTCGTGACCCTACCACGATTGTGACAATTAGGTAGTTAATTAAATATTCTTAAGATCATACTTATCAACCAGATGTCAGAACCTGTTGCACCTCAATGTGCGCAACTGAATGATCTCTCAATACTTCCGCCTCCTCGATCTGGACGACACGTTGTAACAATGGTTGAGCAACCCTGGCTCCCTTATAACCCCTCTGTAGTATCATAAACTGTTGGCGCATAGTTGATACCGAGTGCGCAATTTCATACATGAGTGGATGCAAACAAACATAAGATATATGCTGCAAGCTGAATAAATGCCGCACGATAAAGAATGAAAGAAGTGAATTTTTCCTACTAGCTCTGTAGCCTCTCGAAGATAAGCACAGACGTCTACGTACCGATCCACAAGACTCTGCTAAACTCGTTCGTGACTCGTAGAACCTATGAACCTAGAGCTCTGATACCAACTTGTCACGACCCAAAATCCCACCACAGGCATCGTGATGGCACCTAGTGTCAAAGACTAGGTAAGACGATTTTTATTACATTTCAAAGCCATTTTTTTTAAACTATCAATTAAATAGGTAATCAAAACAACAGCGGAACACATATAAATATAACAACCTCCCAAGACTGGTAGTACTGAGTCACGAACTCTAACTGAATACATGAAATAATTTCAAGGATCGAATACCCAATACTGTTTGAATAATAAATAACAGTACAATAAGATGGAAAGACTCCAAGGAACTGCAACGACCAAGCATCTCTACCTTGAATCCTTACGATCCCACTCTAACTCTGTCCGAGTCCGATATCTCCAATACCTAGCTCTGCACAAAAATATGCAGAAGTGTAGTATGAGTACACCACGGTCGGTACCCAGTAAGTATCAAGACTAACCTTAGTGGAGTAGAGACGAGGTAGAATCAAGACATTTACTAGTCTAATAACCTGTGCAATATAATATATAAAATAATAGGAAACAAATAACAATAAAGGCAACATAAAACAACCAGTGATGTGCACAGCAAAACAACAAGAACACCATTAATATCACTCAACGAATAATAAATACAAGTACACCCAATTAAATCAAGTTCTTCAAATAAATGTCTTTCCAATGTAAGGTACTTCAAGTATAAATCTTTCAAATATAAGTTTTTCAATAAAAATCCTTAGAATATAACCTTATCAAATAAATATTTATTTCGAATATATTCTCTTCAAATAAATTTCTTTCAACTATAATTCTTTCAAATAATATTTTTGGAATATAATTCCTTCAAATAAAAGTCACCTTGTGACACCTCATTTCATAATCATAAAAATACGGGTCTCCACCCACTTCCATATTTTCACGACACCTCGTGCCCATATTTCTATCACAACCGCATGTACAACTCACGTGCCAATAATATCAATATATATAAGATCCACATGATCAATTAATTCCACTAAAGTGAGTTTAAAATTTTTAAATCAAATAAGAAATCAACAAAATAATGAATTTATTTTAGAAATTATTTGGGTGAAGAAAATAACATTGCACTTAAATTAAAGCATCAGATAAACTACTGATTTGGATGTAAAACTATTTAATTTGAAACATAATAATAATTTCTTTTATTTAAATCAACTTAATCATCGAAAATCAGTAAGAAAACCCAGAAATATACTTCTTCAGAGTCTCGTACTAAAACAAAACCAAAGCCAACACGATACAACTAGGAGCACAAAACACATAATAATAAAGTCAGCTAGTACATCACGGAAGAAGACAAGAATTTACTTATTAAATAGAATAAAATCACCCAAGATAAGAACATAAATAAAGAAATATCAACAGGGCACTCCCGAGGTACCGCATCGTAGTCCCAAATCATAAATAAATTTACAATATCTCATTTCATTATATTACCGCGGGAGCCTTCACATTTAATTTTTAAAGAAATTATTTTTCCGAAATAGCATCCCGCGTTTTAGCCACCCTTATCACACCGCATGACTTCTAGTAGTTCCCCTACTAGCCACGCGTTTCAAGTCACCCTTATCTCACCGCATGTGTTTTAACACCCTGATCTTATATCACTGCATGACTTCTAGTAGTTCCTCTACTAGCCACGCATTTCAAGCCACCCTTATCTCACCGCATGCGTATCAATATCACAATATTACACAAATCGTACCTCAAGTGCCCAAATATTACAACATAATACAACTTGCACCTCAAGTATCCCAATATTACAACATATCACAAATTGCACATCAAGTGCTCAAATATTACAATATATCACAAATTACACATCGAGTGCTCAAAGATTACAACATATCACAAATTGCACATCAAGTGCTCAAATATTACAATATATCACAAATTACACATCGAGTGCTCAAAGATTACAACATATCACAAATTGCACATCAAGTGCTCAAATATTACAATATATCACAAATTACACATCAAGTGCTCAAATATTACAACATATCATAAATTGCACATCAAGTGCTCAAATATTATAACTTTCCACCATAAGGAGCCCACGACTCGATCATAATGTGTACAATATCTTAACAAAATGTTCGGGAGTGAACAACTCAACCGAATAATATTTCACAATTTGGCACTTTGCCTCAACATGATTCACGACCTTTATAATTCAATACCAAATTTTCAACAACGTGAACTGAGAAGTAATTCATCAAGGAACAACACCTCCTTTAAATCACAACTTCAAGAAATAAATAGATTTATTCATCTTATTAACTAAATTTTTCATTTAAATTATCTGTAGGAAAAATCAATAATGAAAGTATTTTCCATAAAAATGGCAACTCAAATAAACACAGAGTTCACATAAAAGTCAAGTGGCAATCACACCAAATTATCATATAAAAATAACCTCGGCAAACAAGGAATGAGGAATGACAAATAAGGAATTTAATAAGTTACAATAATTTTCCAATTTAATACTTAAGGGTGTTTACGAATTTCAATCGATATAATATGCACATATAAACCAAGTACGTACTCGTCACCTCGCGTACATGATTTTCAATTACATAATTTTTTCACATAAAACTCAATGCCTGAGGGGTAATTCCCCCACTCAAGGTTAGGTAAGATACTTACCTTTTTGAAATTAGGTCGATATTCCAAAATAGCTTTCTCACGTGAATTGACCTCTGGACGGCTCCAATCTTTCTTGAGCCTTCCTTACATGACTACGAGATTCTGAAAATCCTAGCAACTTCAATCTATTTAGAAACATAATAAAAGAATCATACTCCTAATCAACCATCTTCTACCCAAATTCGAAATTGAAAACTAGGGTATGGAACCTTACCTCTTAGATGAAGAACTTGTGAGATTTCTTTGTTGGATCTCAAAGTTTGGAAAAGATCTTGATGAACAAAACACTTCTTCTACTTCCTCTCTCTAGAACACTCTCACTTCTCTCTAAAAAACCCAGATAATTGCCCCAAAATAAACCCCAAAGCCTATTTATCAAAATGGGGTCGGGTTACGAAAATAGAAAAATTAATCCTCTGAACTCAGTTATGCGGACACACAATGGATCGCACAATTGGTGTGCGGCTCGCAAAATGATCTCACAAATCGGTGCCCAGAACTGGGCTGTTCTGGACCATTTTGCGACCAGTTTGCCTTCGCATAACCATTTTGCGATCGCATAATGGTCGCATAATCGCATTCTGTCAGCCTTTGGTAATTGGGTCATAACTTCTTGTAGGAACGTCCAAATGACGAACGGTTTTAAGCATTGGAAACTAGACACATAGACCTTTATTTTTAATAAGTAATAAATCATATAACCCTTCATATCATAAGAGATATACTTGTATGAAATTAGGTCTTCTGCGAACTCATTTGAAACCTTAGTCTATTATGAAATTTTTAACTTCTATATTCGATGCCGAAACCTATCGAAACAAGTCCGATTGACCTCAAAATTTTACACACAAGTCATAAGTGACATAAAGGACCTATTTCAATTTCCATAATCGGTTTCCGACCTCGTTATAAAAAATTCAACCTTCGATCGAACTTTCCGAAAATCGTCTATTTTCCAACTTTCGCCAAAATGCGTCGAATTGTCCTACGGACCTCTGAATCCAAATCCGAACACGCACCTAAGTTCGAAAACACCATACGAAACTATTGACATCATCAAATCTCTATTCTGATGTCATTTGCTCAAAAGTCAACTCTCTGGTCAACTCTTTCCATTTAAGCTTCAAAAGTGAGAACTTCTCTTTCAATTAGATTCTAAATCTTTCGAAAATCAAACTCGACCACACCCCGGGTCATAATACATATTACAAAACTTCTCAGGACCTTAAGTCGTTGAACGGAGCGTTAATTCTTAAAACGATAAGTCGGGCCGTTACAACATATTTGATGGCTGAATAAAGTAACAAACTTTAAAAATAAAAATGCATAAAATAATAAAGGGAAATGAACCTTTTTTATTAGATTTCAATATTCGCAAGGGCTTCTAGTCAGTATACAAGGAAAGGCACACCGACGAAGCTAGAAGCAAACAGATCGGCCACCCAAAGACCGCGTCGGAACGTCGAAAGTCGCCTGAAAAACTCGTCGGAAAACCTCGACTCGAAACATAACCATGAGACAAACTCGACTTGGAAAACAATGCCGTTATTTATGTGAAAAAGAGGGACTACTTTAAGGTGCTTTAGAGATGATCTTGGGGTGCTTTTGGGGGGACTGTTTTGGGGTTATTTCAGTGGCTATTTAGGCTGCATCTTTTGGACTGGTTTGGAGGTGTTTTGGAGGCTGATTTTTGGTGCATTTCAATGGCAGATTTCAGCTGAGTTCCCAAGCTAAAAGGGTGGTGTAGCTCAGGTGTTTTCATGGAGTTTTAGGACTCTTTTTCATGGAGTTCTTCATGGTGTTTAAAGGTGTTTGAGGTGGTGGAGAAGATGACTGGTTTTAGAAGGTAAAATAGGTTGAAAAAGAAGAGATGTGTAGCTCAGCAGCTTCTGCTCTATTTTTTTCGTCAGGTGCTCCCATTGTTTTCGTCTTCTATCCCCCCCCCCTCTCTAGGTGTTATGTGGGTGAGGTCTATATGGAGATAAATTGGTGGGCAAGAAAACCCAAAGAGTGTGTGTTGTGATGGAATATTTCCGTTAGTGAGCATGTGAGGTTGGTTAAGAGAAAATAAGGAAGAATCTTGTCACATATAAATGAATCATTGGCTCTTGCTTTAATTATTATTATTCTTTTTTTAACGGTGTAAAATGAAAATACTAGCTAAATATTTTAAAATCAAGAACATATAAATAAAGTCAATAAAGAAGAATTACAAAGTCACTACTACAAAGTTTAAAAGAAATCTTTTTGTGAATTTTCTTTTTTTTTTTCTTATAAACGAAAACAAAATATTTACTTCTGAAAAATAACTTTTTTTGTGATTTTTAATTTTCTTAAATAAAACCTATAAAGGTGAAATAAAAACTAAAATATATTAATTAAACTTTAAAATATTTATATACTAAAGAAAATGGTAAAACAATATTTAAATATGGTCAAAAATTAGGTGCTCACAATACACATTTATTGTAACAGAGAAGGAAACTATGCATGTGGACTCTCCAAAAGAGGATGCAAAAGTTAGCATACAAGGAGAGCATTTAAATGAAGAGAATGAGACTATGCATTTGCAATCTCCCATTCAACAAGCAAATGCTATAGAACAAGGAGACGATTGCAATAAAGATTTTAGTGGTATTATATGTTACAATATAATTGCAGAAAAAAAGTAACAACTTTCATATAAGTTTCAGTTTTTCCAAAAGAGCTGATGCAACCAACATACAATGTTGTTCTTTTTTTTAAAATTTTGTAGGTGAACCAGCCGACTACATCAATGTAGGTGATTCGGACAATGACTCCAGGTCTGGAAAAAGGGCAGTAACACTTGATGATTTTGAGCTGCCAGAGCACTTCTCACAGATTGTTAAGTTCGGCAAGGTTAATGAAGATGAAACAGCCCATGTGCATCAAGAAAGAACAAGAGTTTCTGGAAAGCATGCCAGATCCCCATTTCTCCCTTATTTCAGTTCTAGGGGAAGCACTTCTGTTAGACGTCCTCCAATTTCAACATCAAGCATCCATTTACTGGGGTTATTGGCGACAATGTTGATCCTGACTTGTTAGAAGAATTCAATAAGTGGTTATATTTAAGTACCGACACGGTTTCAAAGAGGTTAGATTATGCAATTTTTTCGTATTATCGAGTGCATACAATTTATGAATTTTCAATTGAAACTATATAATAATTGTACTTGATATGTTTTTAAATAGGAGGAAGGCGCCTTATACTTTAAAAGATAAGAAGCTCAAGCCATGGTTTGATCTTGGAGCGGAGAAAGTTGATAAAAATGATTAGTTTTATACTTTGGCACATCCCGGACAGGTCCTCAACAACACGGTACACACATACCCTGGCATAATTTAATGATTAGTTGTAGTATTCTATTATTTTAGAAATCTGTAGATTTTTTGTTTGAAAATTGTAGTTAAATTGTATGAAGCATTGAGAAATAATGAAATCTATTTTTTTTGCAGCACATTGATGTTATGTTATACTATTTAAGGAAGAGAGGAAAGTATGGTCCTGAAAACAAAACATAATTTACAACCACTGACTGTATGTTCAAGACTAGAATTGAACAAATTTATGAGAGGTACATTAATGCTCATGCCGATAAGAAGCTTGTTGTTGTCAAACCCCAGGACGTCGTATCAGAATACATATTGGGGTATCGATTACTTACAAATATTGCATGGGACAAAGTTGATTTTGTGATTATGCCCATAAACATTGTGAAAAAATTTCATTAGTTGTTGGTTATATTTGACATTACCGATAAGGTTCTATATGTTTATGATTCTATGGTCTTTTCACGAAATCACAAACTTGTTGAATCTGTTGTCGACAAGTTTACTATTATGATCTCCCTCTACTTGTCACGCACCAGTTTCTATGGCAAGCGTCCAGACATCAACTACAAGAACACAAAGGCATACATTGAAAAAGGTGTTACTGACCCTCTTGACATTTAGTGGTTGGTCGGTGAGATACCCCAGCAAAAAGAGGAATCACTGTATGTGCTGTTTTTCCTTCTATCTATTTAACCAATTTTATTTTACATTGAATGATATATCTTTTTCCCTATTATTTTTTGCAGTGACTGCGGTGTATACGTGGCCGCATTTGCAGAATATGTCAGCATTGGAGAGCTATCGATTTCAAAGGAAGACCTTTCTCATATTGATCAACACTGTAGACACTATGGAGCTCTCCTTTGGGATTATGCTAGGAAAAGGTAAAAGCTTGGTACAATTAGTGAAAGTGAGGTGACAAAGCAGATTATCAAGAAGAAAAGGTGCACCAGCTGTGAACGAGAGAACACAAGTACGGAAAAAGAAGAATTAGTTACCCTTTTCAGTAAAAAAATTGTAGTTAAAGTATTTAGTTGTAGCTGGATTGTAGTAAAGTTGTAGACAAACTATTTATTAAGAACAAGTCAGCTGCAATTTATTTGTAGCAGAGATTTGTGATACAATTGTTTTACCTTTTGTTTTGTTATTTTATCCAAAATTCTACTACTTAGAATAGAAAATATCTGTGACTTTTTTTTTGTTGAAAGTTGTTAGTACTTGATCTCGATATTAGTACTATATAAGTTCTTTACAACATAACTACAATTATGTCTAAGACTACTATACAAAAATATACAATCTATTCAATTTAAGTAGTGTTGTTAGGAAAAGCTGAAAAGTAATAAATAAACACAGTATTTGAACAAAACAACTACAAACCAATTGCATTAAGAGTTTAAATCTGTTTATCAAACATTCATTATAAGAGATAATTTTTATTAAAATTAGCAATACAATTACACCACAACTTTAATTCTCTAGAACAGAACAAATACAACTTCATATGTCTTAAAGGACAAATTATCATCAACAGTACTCAGTAACAAAAAATCTTTAAACTGTATCAATTTTTATTTTCTTTTGGGAGCATTCCTACAAAATCTTTTGTTATGCCCTTCTAGTCCGCAGTTGCCACATAAAACCTTGTACTTCTTTGCATTTATTTTATCATATGGTTTGTATCTTTATTTTTGAGGTCTCCCTGGCTGCCTTTTCCCAGTAGGTGGCATTACAACTTCTCCAGCTATATGTTATGGCACATTCCATTTATTTTCATCAGGCAGCAGGTCTATTGGTATTTCATAAGTCTGCAGAAGGCTCTCCCTCGTGTAATAAGGAGAACAATAGTTTTCATATGACTCGTTCTTGTGCCTTGAAGCCGCCAAAGCATTTGGACAGGGAAGTTCATCAAGCTGGAATTGTCTACAACTATATCTCTTATTTTGAAGGCAAACAATGAAGCGCTTCACACTATCTATCACAGTATGGATGTAATCTGTTGAAGCCCTCACCTATAATTTCATTACAAACACACAACAAGTTGGCAGCAATAGATACAAAATAAAATAACCACAATTATACAACAATATTTCTACAATTATCAGTATATATTTAGTTTGATGGAATCAATGATCTGATGTTATTGGCTATAACTTACTCTCATCTTCTGTGATAATGTCCTATTGTTCTCCAACTCTTTGTTGTATTGTTTTCCAAGGTATGTGAGCGTACCATTTGCATTCAATAACTTTTCATTAGTCCAACGTTCAAAAAGAGTTCTCATGCACTCTAATAATTCTACTACGGGCAGCTCTCTTGCATCTTTGGTTACTACATTCAAGGACTCTGCAATATTTGATGTCATCGTCCACATTCTGTTCACCGTAGCATGTACCTGAGACCAACTGTGATAGCCAATATCGTATAGGTATGCTTTAATACGTGTGTCGATCTCTACATTCTTTCATTAAATTCATCAAGCGTGTATGATCGTGCCTTAGAAAAGTACAATTTGCTTAACTTTAGATGACCCTTCTTGAACTTTGACCTTACATTTGTACAAATATTCCACATGCAAGCATAATGTGGTATGCCGGTATAAACAGTAAATGTTGCCTTCAAGATACTCTCATTCTGGTTCGAAACAACACACATATTTGGTTTTTCACCATATGCATGTTTGAATTGCTCAAAATATCACCTCCATGATGCGTCATTTTCTGAATCAACAATGGCGTATGCTAGTGGTAATATGCTATCTATCACATAGGTAGCAAAAAGAAATTCAATTTATGTAATAAAACTTTAAAATATAAAAAATACAGTATCAAAAATAACTTTATAACAATATTTTTACAATTAACCTACATTACCTGTCGCATCCATTATGCTAGCTGTTAGCATGATTCCCCTATATACCGACTTCAAGAAGGTGCCATCAACTACTATAAATAGCCTACAATGCTCCCAACCCTTGATGGACGTACTAAGTGCAACAAATGCATACAAGAAACAGTCATCTTTAGTCTTCTGCAATTTCACTACCGACCCCGGATAAGTCTTCTCCAGAATATACAAATAACTCGGCAAGCGACTGTAGGAATTATAAGGATCAAAAATTCCAAAGCCTTTTCCTTTGCTCTCCAAGCTTGCATATATGTTAAGTTCACACCATGATCCGACAATATGTCAGTTTGTATGTCTTTTGGTGTGTATATTGTCTTAGGATTCGCATATTATGGAATCACTATGCTGCCAACTACCATGGCGGTAGGTTTGCGTTGTATATATGTGTTGTCCATCAAAGAGCATGTGTGCTGTTGAATTTTTGAACGTTGAACAATGCTGATTCATTTATGCTGGTGGACTTGAAGTACCACGTACAATTGTCCCCAACACATAAGAGGCAGTAGCTACAGAATAAAAATAATTCAAAAAATATTATGCAAATTGTAGCTACAGAATACGAGGCTATTTATGCACAACAACTTGTCTCAAACAATTTATATACAAAAAAACTACAACTTATACACAATATGAATTTGACAAATAAAAAGTTTCCTACCTTCTTGCACTAGATCTTTTCACCATAAATTAAAACTTATTCATGACAGAATAGTACTTCATTGCAGTAAAAATTGTTTGCTTTTGGTAAACTTGGCCTACTTTAATTATATTTGGCGTATGTGTTTGTTATGATGATACTTTCATATTCCACAATTGCCGAAGATGTTTGCATAGCAATCAACTTCATTGTTCCTGATACTTCTCCAATTGTGCTACAATTGCTTGACAATTGTACCACGTTAGTATTACGATAATCAGATTAACCTGCACTCAATTAAAAGTATAGTAATTCAGATGTTTGTATATTCATGTGTTCAGTATTTGACAAAATACTTATAGAGACATAACAGTTGAACTACATTTGTTATGTAGTTTTATTATAGATAATTTGCAGTAAAATTATAGAACACTTAAAATTGAAAAACATCAGCACTGAAAAAATATAGCAAACCTGCAATTGTGCTCGCATTCGACATACAGCATTCCAAATCAAAATCATGCACTGTTATATATATCGGATACATTCCTAAGGTTTTGTTTTCCTTTTTCGTCTCCACAAACACTCGAACTCCCATATCGTTCCGAATTTCTATTGGAGAATAACGTTCGTTGATAGTGTATTTGATTTCGATGATTTTTGCGGAGGTATCGATCATTAGATGCCCTGCAATTGCGGAATTCAATTGACTATAATTTGAATCTTAATTGACTGCAATTCCATCAACATCAAAATCTTTGTATCTCCCAACGCTATCCCACCGACCATTAAACTGAAGCATAATCGCTAATTTTGACATTATGTCGCGAAATTCAATTCAATTGTAGCTAATTATTTGCAATTATTTTCTTCAAAACCTTTGTTTATGGAAAACCAGAGAAAATCAGAGAATGAAAGGATACTACAGATATGTTGCCTTGATTATGGTGCGATGATAACCAGAGAAAATATGCGTAATAAAAGGATACTACAAATATGTTGCTTTGATTATGGTGCGATGATTGCGTCAGTAAAATCTCTAATTGAAATACAAGCGATCTCAAAATCTCGCGTCTAAATAAGGAAGACTATCGCAGAAAGGAGTCTAATTTAAACAAATGTTATATTTTTTGTAGCTAAAACATGTTTAGGTCGGGTAAATACTTAAACTTAGATATTTTTGGTAATAAAGATTCAAATAGTGTACAAGAACGAAAAAATCCCAATAAAATACTAAGTAAAAATAACCTATGGGCCTAAAAATAGGAAGTTGGAAAGACTAAAGAGGGAAAAAGTAGCCCAATAAGACGGTGTTACGAAGTACCTTTCTGTAAGGACAGGAGCGGGCAAAAGTAGCTCAACAGCCGTCAATTAGGCCCAATAGAATCAATTACTGGGCCATTGGGCTACCCGACCCGCTAAGGCATGGTGCGTGAGCTGTTATTAATTGTAGTAAGTATTAATTCATTATAAAATAAGTTTTGCCCAAAAAATACTGTAGCATGATAAATATATTCTACGGATAGTTCTATAACCAGATTAATTGAAAATGAAAACCGTGCTCTTCAAATTAGAACAATTCTTTTTTTTAAAAAAGCATTTGTTTCTATATAGCATTACCATGTAACCATAAATTTGGGAGCTTCTGATAGGTTTTTAAATGCTATGCATATTCCTGAGACGAGGGTCTACCGGAAATAGCCTATTTGTCTTCTTAAAAGTAGGGGCAATGTCTGCATACACACTACCTTTTTTATACTTCACTTGTGAGATTACACCGAGTATGTCGTTGTTGTATTGCCTTTCAGAGTTATGACTTTGCAAACTGGTTTATTTTGTAAATTGTAATGACAAGTTTATAACATGACATGATTTTGATCTATACTTTAGCAGTTACAGTCGGTTGTTAACATGTATTTTTACCTTAATTTATACTTAATCGAGTTTTCTGCATCTCTAAGTTCATAACTTCATACATATATCATCTTAGATTGGTCCATAATATATCGCTATATTCACCCATGACACACCCCGTCTAGTTAACTGTTCATAACTTAGACAACAGATACGATTTAAAACTCTAAATGATAAGAATTAATTTTGTTATTAACTACACCATCGTTGTCTGAATTTGTGGCAAACAAGATTTTAAATAATTACGTAAAATTAAGAAAATAGAAAGGGTAGGGAACAAAATATAAAACGGCGATTGTCCCTTTCCGTTTAAAATTGAATTTCTTTTTCATTAACGGTGCGTAACTTTTATAATAACTGGTCAAACATGTTACTGTTTGCAAAAAGCTACTTGAGATCCACATTTGTTCTTTCCCATACAACTACTTGGCCTGCATTTTGCAACCTTAACCTTTGCTCCCCCCCCC
>AWOL01S0008558.1:38680-87825 GCA_000715115.1 Nicotiana otophora
GCATAACTCTTCTGTCTAGATTGGGCTGTACGAAGTCGATCCTGAATCAATTTAACCTTTTCCAAGGCATCCTGAACCAAGTCTGTACCCAATAGTCTAGCTTCACCCGGTTCGAACCAACCCACTGGAGATCGGCACCACCTTCCACATAAGGCCTCATACGGCGCCATCTGAATGCTCGACTGATAACTGTTACTGTAAGCAAACTCCGCAAGTGGTAAGAACTGATCCCAAACACCCCCAAAATCTATCACACACGCACGAAGCATATCTTCCAATATCTGAATAGTGCGTTCGGACTGCCCGTCTGTCTGAGGATGAAATGTTATGCTCAACTCCACACGAGTACCCAACTCTCGCTGTACAGCCCTCCAAAACCGTGAGGTAAACTGTGTACCCCGGTCAGAGATGATAGATATCGGTATGCCATGAAGTCCGACAATCTTGCGAATATAGACTTGAGCCAATTGCTCGGAAGAAAACGTAGTCATCACAGGAATGAAATGAGCTGACTTGGTCAGCCTATCCATAATCACCCAAACTGCATCAAACTTTCGCTGAGTCTGTGGAAGCCCAACAACGAAATCCATAGTGATCCACTCTTATTTCCACTCCGAAATTTCTAACTTCTGAAGCAATCCACCTGGCCGCTGATGCTCATATTTTACCTGCTGACAATGTAGACACCAAGCTACATATTCCACTATGTCTTTCTTCATCTTCCTCCACCAGTAATGTTGCCTCAGGTCCTGATACATCTTCACGGCACCTGGATGAATGGAGTACCGCGAACTGTGAGCCTCCTGGAGAATCAACTCACGCAAACCATCTACGTTAGGTACACATAGCCTTCCCTGCATTCGTAATACACTGTCATCTCCAATAGTGACTTCTTTGGCATCACCGTGCTAAACTGTATCCTTAAGGACAAGCAGATAGGGGTCATCATACTGACGCTCCCTGATACGATCATAAAGAGAAGACTGCAAAACTACACAAGCCAAAACTCGGCTAGGCTAGAAAATATCCAATTTGACAAACTGGTTGGCCAGGGCCTCAACATCCAAGGCTAAATGCCTCTCTACTACCGGTAAATATGCTAAGCTGCCCAAACTCTCCGCCTTACGACTCAAGGCATCGGCCACTACATTGGCCTTCCTTGGATGATAGAGAATGGTGATATCATAATCCTTAAGCAACTCCAACCATCTCCGCTGCCGCAAATTAAGATCCTTCTATTTAAACAGATGCTGTAGACTCCGGTGATCGGTGTAGACCTCACAATGGACACCATACAAATAATGCCGCCAAATCTTCAAGGCATGAACAAATAGTTGTTAACTCAAGGTCGTGGACCGGATAATTCTTCTCTTGTACCTTTAACTGTCTAGACGCATAGGCAATCACCCTACCGTCTTTCATTAACACTGTGCCGAGACCAATATGTGACGCATTATAATACACAGTATAAGATCCTGAACCTGTAGGCAACACCAATACTGGGGCTGTAGTCAAAGTTGTCTAGAACTTCTGAAATCTCTCCTCACATTTCCTCGGTCCACCTGAACGAAGCACCCTTCTGGGTCAATTTGGTTATACTTGCAGCAATAGAAGAGAAACTCTCTAGAAATCGACGATAATACCCTGCCAAACCAAGAAAACTCCGGATCTCCGTAGCTGAGGACGGTCTGGACCAACTCTACATTGCCTCAATCTTCTTCGAATCTACCTTGATCCCCTCGCACAAAACTATATGACCCAAAAATCCCACCGAATCAAGCTAGAATTCACACTTTTGAAAATTTTTCATATAACTTATTTTCTCTCAAAGTGTGAAGCACAGTTCTTAAGTGCTTCTCATGATCCTCCTGACTCCGGGAATACACCAAAATGTCGTCAACAAATACAATGACGAATGAGTCAAGGTAGGGCTAAAATACAATGTTCATCAAGTGCATGAATGTTGCTGGGGTGTTTGTCAGCCCAAATGACATTACAAGAAACTCATAATGACCATACCGAGTCCTAAAAGCAGTATTTGGGATATCTGGCTCCCGAATCTTCAACTGATGATAGCCTGAACGCAAGTCGATCTTAGAGAACACTCTGGCACCCTGAAACTGATCAAATAGGTCATCAATAAGTGGCAATGGATACATGTTCTTCACTGTAACCTTGTTCAGCTGGCGGTAATCAATGCACAGCCGCACAGAACTATCCTTCTTCTTCACAAATAAGGCAGGAGCACCCCAAGGCGATACACTAGGCCGAATGAAACCCTTATCAAGAAACTCCTGTAACTGTTCTTTTAATTCTTTCAACTCCGCTGGGGCCATACTATATGGTGGAATAGCAATGGGCTGAGTGCCCCGTAACAAATCAATGCCAAAGTCAATATCCCTGTTGGGTGGCATACCCGGAAGATCCGCTGGAAATACATCAGAAAAATCCCTTACTATAGGAACTGACTCCACGGTAGAAGTATCAACACTAATATCTCTCACATAGGTCAGATACGCATCACACCCCTTCTCAACCATCCGTTGAGCCTTAAGAAATAAAACAATCCTGCTAGGAACATAATTCGAGGTACCTCTCCACTCTAGCCGCGGTAGACCTGGCATAACCAACATCACCGTCTTGGCGTAACGATCAAGAATAGCGTGATAGGGCGACAACCAGTCCATGCCCAAAATAATATCGAAATCTACCATACTGAGCAATAATAAATTAGCTCTGATCTCAAAACCACTGATAACAATCAAACACGACCGATACACACGGTCCACAATAATAGATTTACCCACAGGTGTAGATACATAAACATAAGAACTCAAGGAATCACGGGATACGCCCAAATACGGGGCAAAATAAGATGACACATAAGAATAAGTGAAGCCTAGATCAAATAAGACTGATGGATCTCTGTGACAGACCAGAATAATACCTGTCATAACAGAATCGGATGCAGCAGCCTCTGTCCTAGCAGGAAGGGCATAATATCTAGCCTGACCTCCCCCTCTAGGGCGACCTCTACCTGTCCGACCTCCACCTCTAGCTGGCTGTGCAGGTGGAGTGGCAACTGGTGCAGTAATCATGGCCTGAGAAGCCTGAGGGCCCTGTGGAATCGGTGGGGCCTGAGAAACCTATGGAGGTGCACCCTTCCTAAGTCTGGGGCAATCCCTCATGATATGACGAGTGTCACCACACTTAAAATAAGCCCTCGGAGGACGTGGCTGCTGGGACTGTGTCACGATCCAAATTAACCCTCCGTAAGGTGTCGTGATGGCACCTAGTCTTTACGACTAGGTAAGCCTAATATTGCGAAAAATATAAAGAAAACACAACATTTTAAAGATAAACAGCATATTATAAATAGCCAAGAGTAGTACCACTCGGCATATACAAAATAATTTTTCAAGACCCGGAATATCACTAAGTCACAAGCTGCTATAATCTATGTAGCTCTATACAAAAGTCTGAAGATAATAAGGAAAGTCTCTAGACGAGGGAGTAGAAGGGGACTCCGAAGATCTGCGGACGCAAGCAGAAGTACCTTAAAGTCTTCTAGAATTAGCAGCACACACTAACCCCAAGGCTGATAGCTCGTACCTGGATCTGCACACGAAAACATGTGCAGGAAGGGCATGAGTACACCACAATGGTACCCAGTAAGTGCCAAGCCTAACCTCAGTCGAGTAGTGACGAGGTCAGGTCAAGGTCCTACCGGAGTAAATGTAATGAATTAAATAGTAAAAGATATAAGTGAAATTTACAGTAACATAGTTAAAGAAATTTTTGAAAATTTAACAGTTAAGGGAGCCCTCGGCTCAAAACAAGGTAATCACAGTGGGAAATCTCCCGGGATACCGTCCCGTAGTTCCGAATAAATATGCAGTATAGAGGGATCTCCCGAAATACGTCCGTAGTCCCAAAGTAAATATGCAGTGTTGGGGGATCTCCCGGATTACGTCCGTAGTCCCAAAGTAAATATGCAGTACATGGGGGATCTCCCAGAATACGTCTGTAGTCCTAATTTAAATATGCAACGCAAGATGAAATGGCAGGTATGGCATCGAGTTATACAGTTTATACTGAACACAGATAAGGGAATAGGGATTTAACTAAGCTTGGCGTACAGAATGTCAAATAGGCAGTTAAAACACGTAAGCATGCTCTTCTAGTCTAAACTAAACAATTAAGCATATTAGTGCAATTTAATAAGAGAAGCAATTTATGATTTAAAAAGGATAAACAGGATTTTTGCAATAACAGCCCGTGTACGTACTCGTCACCTCACGTATATAGCGCCCATACACCAAATAATGTCAAGAAATCCTAAGGGGAAAGTCCCCAACACAAGGTTAGGCAAGCCACTTACCCCGAACCGCTCAAATCACCTCGATAACACGTTCTTGCCACGAGTATCCGACTCCAAATGGCCCGAATCTATTCAAATAAATTGCATAATGTAAATATAACTACATGTAACTAATTTAGCTAATTAATTCGAAGCTAAAGCGTGAAATTAGGAAAAAGGCCCAAAAAGTCACCCAGGGCCCATGCTTCGGAATTGAGTAAAAGTCACAAAATACGAACACCCATTCACTCACGAGTTTATTCGTACCAAAATTGCTCAAATTCGATACCAAAATCTCGATCAAAACCCCAAAATTCGGCCTAAGAATTTTTCTCAATTTTTCACCCCAAATCCGAAATTTAACGATGAATTCAAGCATAAATTATTGGAATATAACCATAAAGGAGTTAAGAATCGTTACCCAATCGATATCTCTGAAAATCCTTCAATCCCTCGTCCAAAATCCAAGTTCCCAACTTAAGGTTTTGATAAAAATGGCATAACCTCCGTTTTTTGGAACTTTAATACTGCCCAGACGCGTCCTTCTTCGCGAAAGCGGCCACACCTCCGCGTTCGCAAAGTACAATTTACTTCGGCCCAAAATGCTCCATCGCGAATGCAATGCACATGTCGCGAACGCGAAGACCACTCAGCTTGACCCTTCGCAAATGTGGGATCTCCATCGCGGACGCGAAGCACGAAATCTCGCCTGCCTCCAGTTCTTCTTCACGAATGCGAGGACCATGTCGCGAACACGTAGCTTTGAGGTTCTACACCTTCACGAACGTGAGAGAGACATCACGGACACGAAGAGTAATTCAGCTGCCCTTCCCAGATACCTTACGCGAACGCGAGGACTCCCTCGCGAACGCAATGAAGAAAATGCCTGCAACAGAACACCAAAAATCTGCTATCTTCCAAAGTCCAAAAGTGATCCGTTAAGCATCCGAAACTCATCCGAGGTCCCCGGGACCTCAACCAAATATACCAACAAGTCCTAAAACACCATACGAACTTAGTCGAGCTCTCAAATCATATCAAAAAAAGCTAAAATCACGAATCACCTTCCAATTTAAACTTAAAGAACTTGAAACTTCAAAATTCTACAACCGATGCCGAAACCCATCAAACTACGTCTGATTGACTCCAAATTTTGCACGCAAGTCATATTTGATATTACGGACCTATTCCAACTTCCGGAATCAGATTCTGATCCGGATATCAAAATTTCCACTACCGGACCAAAACTCCAAAAATTCGACTTTCGCCATTTCAAGCCTGAATGAGCTACGGACCTCCAAAACACAATCCGAACAGGCTCCTAAACCCAAAATCATCTAATGGAGCTAAGGAACCGACGAAATTCCATTCCGGAGTTGTCTTCATACAGTCCCGACTACGGTCCAAATCCTAAGGCTTAAGCTCTCATTTAGGGACTAAGTATCCCAAAACACTCCGAAACTCAAAACCAATCATCCCGGTAAGTCACAATAGCAAAACTAGATTTGGAGAAAGCAGTTAATAGGGGATCTGGTCTATTACTCTCAAAACGACGGGCCGGGTTGTTACAGACTGGCTCGGGCCTGATCGACTGGACTGCCTGCTAAAGGCACCCCGTACAGGAGGTACAGAAGACACTGGTGGTGCATAATATGGAACCTGATGTCTGGGAGTAGCCGGAATACCACTGGAAGCTGAAAGTGCTGAATGAATAGGACGGCTCACATAACCTCTACCATGACGGGCTATAACTGGGGCACGAGAATTATTATATGTGCCAGAATCTCAGGGTCTCTTCGCCTCCCTCTCTTCTCTCTCCCGAGTCCGCATACCTTCCAATCTCCTAGCAATTGACACCACCTGTTGGTATGTGATGTCCATCTCCAGTTCTCGGGCCATACTGAATCTGATACTAGGGTGGAGCCCCTCAATAAATCGGCGAACCCGCTCTCGAACAGTAGCAACTAAGGCTGGTGCATGCCTAGCCAAATCACTGAGTCGGACCGAATATTCCGACACGATCATAGAACCCTGGCGCAGCTGCTCAAACTCTGCATCTCTAAGACTCTGAGGAACCTATCTGAAAATTGAGTCCAAGTGAGTAAGCTGCCTCAGTCAGACTATCCAACTCATATGCCCGCCACCACTGGTAGGCTGCTCCTCTAAGCTGGATTGCCATGAAATAAACCCCACTCGAATCCACAATCCCCATGGTATGGAGGATACGGTGACATTCCTATAGAAAACCTTGAACATCACCTGAAGCTAAACCGCTAAATCTGGGAGGGTGGTACTTCTTGTACCTCTCGAGCCTGAGCTGCTCCCCCTCTGAAACTGTTGTCCTAACCTCAGGCCGAACTGGACAACTGGCTGCACTGGTATAACCTCTGGGGCATGGTCAACTTGGGCCCATGGCTTGGGAGTACGGGCGGAGGGAGTCTGTGCTCCTCTTTTCCCGGCCTGAGATATGGCAGGAGCAAGTGGAATCACCCCTACCTGAGCTAGATTACCAAACATGCTCAAAAACTGGGCAAGGGTCTCCTGAAGTGCAGGAGTAGTAACAAGCATCTCAGGTGCCTGCTCTCCAACTGGAGCTACTGGTGGCTCTGCTGCAGCAGCTCGTGCAGGTGCTCTGGCCGCACCACGTGGTTTTCCTCGGCCTCTGGCACGGCTTCTGCCCCTGCCCTGGCCTCTTGCAGCTCCAACAGGTGGCGCGGGTGTCTGTTCATGGGATCCAGTTATGCGTGTCCTCACCATCTGTGAGAGAATAGAAAGATAATAGTTTAGAACTTTGAAGTCAACAGTGCACATGATAAGGAATCAAAGAAGTGAATATTTTCCTAACAGTTCCATACCCTCCAGAAGATAAGTACAGACGTCTCCGTACCGATCCGCAAGACTCTACTAAATTTGCTTGTGACTCATAACACCTATGAACCTAGAGCTCTGATACCAACTTGTCACGACCCAAAATTCCCCTCGTAGGATGTCGTGATGGCACCTTGTCTCTAAGACTAGGTAAGCCTATCAATGCGGAATAATAATAGAAATGTGAAATAAATAATCTTCAAATTCACATAATTACAACTCCCAAAACCCGGTAGAAATAAGTCACAAGCTTCTAGGAATTTATCCTCAATATATCTATATATCAGGGTCTAAGGAAAATAAGAAAGCAACATAATAATGATAGATGGGGACTCTGGAGTTTGCAGACGCTGACAGATATACCTCGAAGTCTCCATACACAGGTAGCTCACTGATGTCTGGACTGATAGGATGTACCTGGATCTGCACAAAAGGATGTGCAGAAGCATAGTATGAGTACACCACAGCGGTACCCAGTAAGTGCCAAGCCTAACCTCGGTAGAGGAGTGACGAGGTCAGGTCAGGCCCTACTAGAATAATAAAAGACAAGGTAAAATGTTTAACAATATAATAAAATTAAAATGACAATGGAAATGAATCAAGTAAGTAGTATGTCACTAATTAATTACATAAAATAATGGCAAATGATACCTCGTGGAAACAAAACAGAATTGTTTTCAACTTTAAGAAAATCACAATAATAATTAAAGGCAACTGCGGCCATAAATTAATATCAACAAGGGCACTCCCGAGGTACCGCCTCGTAGTCCCAAATCATAAATAAATTCACAATATCTCATTTTCTTATATCACCGCAAGAGCCTTCACATTTAATTTTTTAAAAAAATATTTTTTTCCGAAATAGCATCCTCGTTTTAGCCACCCTTATCACACCGTATGACTTCTAGTAGTTCCCCTACCAGCCACGCGTATAGAGCCACCCTTATCTCACCGCATGTGTTTCAATACCCAGACCTTATACCACCGCACACGTAACAATATCACAATATATCACAATTTGCACTTGAAGTGCCTAAATAATTCAATTTGCCAAAATAAATAACATCAACAATACTTTTCACAACAGGGAGCTCACGGCTCAATTACAATGAGTATAAAATCTCACAAAATATTCGGGAATAAATAACTCAGCAAAAATAATATTTAAAAAATTTTAATACGTTGTCTCAGTTTCAAATTTAAAATATCAAATACTTCATATTAATAATATTTAAATTAAAGAAATTCTACCTTCAAATAGTGCATAAAATAAAAGAAACTAAGTTTCAGCTAAACGGGTAAAAACAATTAGCAGGAGAAAGTCAAGTAAATTTAAAGTATATAAATCAGATCAATGATGGAGAATATAACAAGATATAATAATTTAATTAATATGCAACATTGATCTACACAATTTAAAAACATAATCTTTCATATTTAGCCCGTGTACACATTCGTCACCTCGTGTACACGACTTTCATCACATTATAATTATCACATCAATACCAATCCTAGGGAATATTTTCCCCACGTAAGGTTAGACAAGTCACTTACCTCGACTTGCTCCAATTTAATCCACTAGTAGGCCTTTTCCTCAATTATCCAACTTTGAATGGCTCGAATCTAGCCGAAATAATTCGATACAGTCAATAAAAATTTTAGGAATCAATTTCATAAGAAAATACTACATTTTTCAATAAAAATCTGAAATTAACTCAAAAATCGCCTGTGGGGCCCACATCTCAAAATCCGCGCAAAATCACAAAATCCGATAACCCATTCAATTACGAGTCCAACCATACCAGTTTCACTCAAATCCAACTCCGAATCAACATCGAAATCTCAAAAATTCGTTTCTATCAGATTTCTAAATTCTTTTTCAAATTTCAATCTCAAAACACTAATTAAATGGTGAAAAGAGTGATATATTCATGTATATTGACCAAATCCGAGTTAGAATCACTTATCCCAATATTTTTCTTGAAAATATATCAAAAATCGTATTTCCTCAAACTCCAATTTGTCAAAAATGGCAAATGGGACGAAGTTCCCTGCTTTATAATTCAGCCCAGGCAACCCTCGACCCTGCCTCGATCCTGACCCTCGATCCTGGCCTCGATCCTGGCCATCGATCATGGCTTCGATTCTGCCCCTCAATCCTGGGCCTCGATCATGGCCCTCGACTCTGGCTTTGACCCTGGCCCTCGACCCTCGCCCTCGATCCTGGGCTCGATTTCTGGGCTTCGATCCTGGGCTCGATTTTCTAGAAACAATTTCTCGGCTTTGATCCTGGGCTCGATTTCTGCCCCCGAATTTCCAGCAGAAAATATTGCAGCAGTTGTTTAAGTATAAGTTTTGATCCATTAGCCATGCGAAACTCACCCGAGGCCATCGGGACCTCAACGAAATACACTAACAAGTCCTAAAACATCATATGAAACTTATTTGAAACCTCAAATCATATCAAACAACGCTAAAATCACAAATCACACCCCAATTCAAGCTTCTGAAACTTAAGAATTTCAACTTCTACATTCGATGTCGAAACCTACCAAATCAAGTCTGATTGACCTCAAATTTTGCACATAAGTCATAAATGACATAACGGAGCTATAAAAATTTTCAGAACTGGATTCCGATCCCGATATCAAAAAGTCAACTCCCTGGTTAAACTTCCAAACTTAAATTCTTATTTTAGCCATTTCAAGCCTAATTTAACTATGGTCTTCGAGATAAAATTTCGAACATGTCCCTAAGTCCAAAATCACCATACGGAGCTGTTGGAATCATCAAAATTCTATTCCGGGGTCGTTTGTATATAAGTCGATATCCGTTCACTATTTGAACTTAAGCTTTAAAACTTAGAACTAAGTGTTTCAATTTATTCCAAAACCTCACCGGACCTAAACCAATTACTCCGGCAAGTCATATATCAGTTATAAAGTAGAGAATGAGCAGTAAATAGGAAAACGAGGCTACAACTTTTAAAATGACTCGCTGGGTCGTTACATTCAGTGCATCAATCTCTCAAGTCTCTCGAGCTCACGACACTCTTGCTAAGCAACCCTAATCAATGATACGAGATGTGACAATATACGATAACAGAGACTGAGATATAATATAAAATAATGAATGTGACTGAGTACATAACTGTAATTAAGCAAATAACTCAACAGCAAAGAACGATCGTTGTGGGTCCCAATACCAGCATATAGTCTAAATATGATTTCTAACATAAATTACAACTCAAGTGATCTAACACATAGAATACAGTAAAAATGTTCGGATAAGATAGCTACATAGTTCTATGGAATCGACTAAATCACAATTCACGCGATGCACGCCCACACGCCCGTCACCTAGCATGAGCGTCGCCTCAACATCAATCCCATAACACGTAATTCGTGGTTTCATACCCTCAGCACCAAGTTTAGAAGTGTTACTTACCTCGAACAAGCCAAATCCAATACCGAGTATGCCAAGCAATGCTCCAAAAATGCCATCCCGCGCGTACCGACCTCTGAACGGCTCGAAACTAGCCAAAAGCAACTCAAATACATCAAATAATGACAAAAGAAACAAACCCAATCAATAAAGGTCGAATCGTTAATCAAAAATCCAAAATCAACCCAAAAGTCCAACACGGGCCCGTACCTCGAAACTTACAAAATCTGATAACCCATTCAATTATGAGTCCAACCATACTAGTTTCACTCAAATCTGACTCCGAATAGATATTCAAAACTCAAAAACTAACTCTATGAAACTTTAGGCTAACATCCTCAATTTCTCTTTAAAATTCATAATCCAATTACCAAAAACAAAGATAGAATCACAAAATATAATCAAAACCGAGTGTAAAACACTTTCCCCAATCCCTATGATGAAATTTGCCTCCAAAATCGTCCCATTCCGAAGTCTATAGCACAATATGTGATAAACATGGCCAACCCTCGAATTAAAGCATTCTGCCGAGTGTTTCCACATTTGCGGACAACAGGTCGCATTTGAGACCTTCACTTCTGCGAAACAAGGTCGCATCTGCGAGACAACCTTGGCCAGTAGTGGCCGCTTCTGCGATGCCCAGGTTCGCTCCTGCGATAGTGCTTCTAAGCACGGCGAACCGCTTCCGCGAAGCCTCCCCGGCCAGCCTTTCCCCAGGCCGCTTCTGCGACCAGCTCCACGCTTCTACGAGTACGCACCTGCGGTCCCTTATGAGCAGGTGCGAAGACACCAGTAGCCAAAAATTTCAGCAACATCAACAAGACTCCAAATGATCCGTACTACGTCCGAAACTCACCCGAGCCCCTCAGGACCCCGTCCAAATATACCAACAACACCCATAACATAACACATACCTATTCGAGGCCTCAAATCACACATAACAACATCGAAACGACGAATCGCACCTCAAATCAAACATAAATAAATTTTGAACTTTCAATTTCCAAACTCGCGCCGAAACAAATCAAATCAACTCGGAATGAACTCAAATTTTGCACACAAGTCCCAAATGAAAAAACGAAGCTATTTCAATTTCCGAAACCATAATCCAATCACGCTTTCATCAAAATCAACTACCGGTCAAACTTATGAACTTTTCAAACCTTTAAATTTTTAACTTTCGCTAATTAGCGCCGAATCCTTCTAGAAATATCCAAATGCAGATCCGGGCATATGCCCAAGTCCAAAATTACCATCTGGATCTAATGGAGCCCTCTAAACTTTGTTCTAGGGTCAAATTCACAAAGGTCAAGCTTGGTCAACTCTTCCAACTTAAAACTTCAATCATGAAATTCATTCTTCCAAATCGATTTCGATTAACCTGAAAACCAAAACCGACGATTCACACAAGTCATAATACATCATACGGAGCTACTCATGCCCTCAAACTACCGAGCGAAATACAAATGGTCAAAACGACCGGTGGGATCGTTACAGTTTGTTCAATAAAAATTATTACCAAGGCAATGACCTACCCCTAAATGTCCAGTTAATTGTTGTGCCTCAATACATTTTCGGGAGAACCAACTACCTCTAAGTTTCAGCGACGTTTCACCCCTAGTTACAACTTATCAGTTGATTATTCAATACCAGTTGGTTCGAACCTCCACTTAGTCTTACCCAAGCTTCATTCTGATGATAGAGAGATCATTTAGGTTTTGTGTCCATGATTAAACTGTGACAACTATATTACCCTATTAGGACTCGTTTCTAAAAGAAATTGAGTTTTATTTGAACCTAAGCCCAACAAATGTGATTGACAACCTTTTCCTTTTCATGAGGAGGGGAAAGATAAGAGTATAAATTGACCTTGAGTTAAACCAAATGAATACATAAGTGATTTAATTATGAACAACGAGACAAAAGCATTGAGGTTTTGAGAAGTAGGCTCTGGTATCCTACCCAGAAGGCAGAAAGTGGGAAATCAATCCCATCAATATTAGAGAAAAATCGGTGGGCGGGGACACATGTACAGTTCTCATAATTTCTTCTAAGACTATATATATAAGTGTTGAAAGTTGAAATAACATGTCATAAAATTCAAAATGGGCACGCTAATATGTAAGTTGAATTAACTTTTCGAATTTAAGAATAACAATAATGGAAAAACTGACTAGCTATCTAGCTGACACCCTCATATATAAACATATATGTGAAACAATAAAAACAATTGGAATTTATGTTTGTTGATCTCTTCATTTTCTTGTCCAAATAGCACGCTGAATATAATGCTTTACAAGAAGTTGATTAGACAGCAAAAGAAACCCGTTAACGTGATTTATGTTATCACTTTTTGCTTTTCTTCTTCTTGATGTCCTCTCCTATTGTCATTAATTTTATCTATTCAAAAGGAATCATTGCAATTGTTTACGTTAACCTATAGCATTTGACTTCCCATTCTCTTAAGGAATCATTGTAATCGTCTAAGAAGTTACATGACCACTGAAATACAAGAGAATAATAGAAATATGGATATATGTAACTACATAAAAATATGAACATAGATAAGCTCACACGTTTCCTTAACTAAAAGGTACTGCTCCAACACCACTCTCACTAGACACGAATCTAGGATGGGTTATGTTAGATTTAACTGAAATTATTGGTTTCTACTCGATTTGACTATTTATAGCTGAAAAGAAAACTGAAAATTTAGATATATAATAAGATTAAATTCAATCTGAAACCATCGACTATATTCTGAATTCGCCATCGACTCCTTCACCGAGAAAAGCGTGAGATAGAAGAAAAAAAGTTGTACTAATTAAGCGTGGTAGAGAGAGTTTCTTGCTTAGAAAGGATTGGCACATTGACTAATTAATTATCCACATGAAAACCCCTCTTAGTTTTTTCACAGGAATAATCCATGAGAAAATGGAAAGTTGGCAAAGATACCCAACTTCTTTCTCGTTGCTTGCTCACTCGTTGTAGTGTTGTACCACTTACCGTTAACCCAAGTCTTGGTTAGTGCCATGCCTAAATTACTATAAATTTTATCATCTCCTTTCACTTTTCAAATACTAATTAGAGGATTCAGTTTCGATCAATGGGTATTATGGTTTGCTTAGGTGTAATCAGTATTCAACTAGCTCTATTCGCACAATTTAATCGCAAATTAAATTACGTAGAGACGTTAAATTTGTTGACATTCGATTTTATAAAATTTTATTAAGAGCATTTGAAGTTGAGGGTTTCGCTTTTAACTAGCCCATGAAAAGCTAAGTTTCATTTTTACCTTTAGCAAATTAACTTAGCTTGTTAATGCCTTATGGTAAGCAACCTCCACTTTCATTTCCAACCAAGAGGTTGTGAGTTCGAGTCACCCCAAGAGCAAGGTGAGAGTTTTTGGAGGGAAGGATGCCAAGGGTCTATTGAAAACAGCCTCTCTACCTCATGGTAGGGGTAAGGTCTGCGTACACACTGTTATTCACACCAATATTGATGTATTTGTAAATAATAATTCTGCAAAATATAAATTATCGTAATGAAACAGTAAATCGTATTCGAGCCCACTGAATTCACAGTGTTTCCTTAAGGAATTTAATCCCTTCCTAGTACCCAAGGTTATGGATTATTTCCTCCCAGGATAGAACGAATCACACACTAGCGTAGCGGTACTTCAAACCCCAGTGTTTCAGCGAACACAAAGTTCGGTAGCAAATCACACTTACAGTTGCTTTGTTTGAAGTTAAAACAATGCAGAACAAAGAAGTAGAAACTCAGAAAATCGTATGGAAATGCTGAGAGGAGGGAGTGCAATGTATAGCCAACGTTTTTCAGTTTTTGGTGTCTTGGTGTTGCGTCTTCTCCTTCAACAGCTGCTGCACATATTTATAGCACCCAGCTTTGAAGGTGAACGACCCTCCACCCTTCATGAACATGTCAATACACGGATCCGTTACAAATGCGGATAATCTTACGTTAATATTTACTATTAACAAATAAATTTGGTCCAAAATATTAATCAATCAATCATTTGACCGAATCCGAGCCGAGCCGAGCCGAGCCGAGCCGAGCGACGACGACGGCGGCGCGAGGCTTGCTTTCTTCTTAACTCTTTCAGAGCTACAAGAAGAGCAATTATATATATACCCACCAAAAATCTTTTCCTCTTCCAATATGGGACAATGTCTCATTGTCAAGAGGGGGAAACTTAAAATTTTACTCAAAAATTTCATTTTTCTTCCATTTCCCATTCACCCTCATTTTTAAGATTATATCATCTTAAATAAAAACCTCAACACACACTACCCTTCCCAGACCCCATTAGTGGATTATACTGGGTTGTTGTTGTTGTTGTTAATGCCTTAACAAACTAGTTTACGCTTGCTCAATATTCCAAATTTTCTGTAGTCATAGTCCAAGATTACTTGTAAATAAACTAACAGAGAAATAAATAGAGGAGATATTCCTTTTGAAACTCGATCCTTATATCTAATTAAGTTATGGAACATAAAATCGCACATTGCTCCTTTTAATTCTGTTTGGATTTGTGATAATTAGCTAACTCATGAAGACATGTTTTTCTTTTTCATTAAGTAGAAGTGCTAAGTGCTAACTGAAGACATGGTGTTGGCCGTTAAGAAGGCACTAATCTTATTAAACATTAATTAGAATATGTTCCAAAGGTCAAATTGTAATTAGCACTTCGAATGATCACGTGCCATGTTAAATTATGTACCTTTTGAAAGGGAAATTTAACTACGTTAGAGAGACTATAGATGCGGTCAGCAAATCAAGGCTAATGGGTTGGTAAAATCGTCGTCTTCCCCATAAATCATTATAATTAGTGATAATTATTAAATAGGTATCTTTAGTGGTAGGCGCCGGGCCATTCTGCGGACTTCGTTACGATTTTACTTTTCCTTTATTAGAGTGATGCCGTAAAGTTGTCTTATCTTCTTATGAATTACGTGTCATCGATTCGAACGGTGGAATCAGTCACTAGTACTAGCATTAAAATAGACTATCTACATTATATTACTTACGATACGATCCGTCCCGAACCCTGCTTAAATACGAAATACTTAATATGGCCTGCCCCTTCGAGTTAAATCATTTAGCTACAGAGTTATGTATCCTAAGTAACCAAGTTACGTAATGGATCTTTACTTTCTTAATCGTGGCGGTTAAATTCATGCTTGTCAAGAAATTAAACATATTCTATAGAAATTAAACAATTAAAGAGAAGAAAATTGAGCAAGAAATTAACAAAGACTTTACACTTACACCCTTTTATTTACACTTCCGATCCGAATCAACCATAGAACACATAATACGTCTTAACAATTCTATTAATTTATTTTTATTTTCATTTTGATCACTGTATTAGAAAGTGGGATTTTCTTTTCTTTTCTTTTCTCAATATAGCATCGATTTCTTCTTCTTTTTCTCTTCTCGATATAGCATCTATTATCTTAGCAAAAGAATAATAATCACATCGCTGTAAAGATCGAATTGTTTGCAATTGTCTATTTATTTCGTCTTTTAGCCAAAATATTCTGCCTCACAAGTCATATATAAAGAATATGCTTCAAGAAACTTTTGAAAACTTTCACAAACCATCCAAACTAACATTCCATGTCGCCACACTCTTTTGCTCATGTCATAGATTTAGATTATTGTACATTCACAATGTAATTTTTTTTTACAATATCAAAATATTTTAATATGTTATAGCAGATTAATTATTGTTTAAAATCTTCAAGTTATTACTTTCAATTATTATTAATTATCACCTATAGTTGACTTTTAATGACCCTATAGTCAAACAAAAATCGCACGGCATAATTTAAATTCCCCAACCCAAACACCCTCCCGACAGGGCCAACATATACTTTTTTTAAAGGATAAAAATGGGGGAAAATGTCGAATTAATTGATTTTTTTATGGGAAGTCTTTAAATAATTGTAATAAATATCATAAGTAACTACTAGGAATATAATTTTCTTTTTCCTGATAATCAATAGATTACAAACATGATTTTACACTAGTACTACGTACCAAAGACAATATCCAAAAATTAGACATTTGAATGAGGGAGAGTATTTTCAGCTAGCAGTGATCTTTTTGTTCCTTCTGCTTTGCTTTTTCGTCATCACTTTTGTTACAACTCTTTTCATTCTTATCGATCTAAGACCAACCATAAACAAAAGCTGTGAGTTTTTTTTATCCATGCATGGCTGCACTAATATTAATTTGCATGGAATCAAGTCGCTTTTCAAAGTCCCATCAAAATGTAGTAGACCAGTGTTATCGGCAACGCAATCAACATCCCAAAAATGACACTGTAAATTTTATTTACAAACAAAAGAATTTTAAAAGAGTTAGTCGTGAATTAAATTACTTGAAAACACAAGAAAAAGTTGTTAGTAATTCTTACCCCGTGCTAAGAATGTCAGGGTGAACGTTGTATTCCTTGGCGAAGACAAAGGGAACAATTCCTTGCGGTAGAGCTGCCTGTTTTACATATTCATTTTATATATTATTAGTAGAGAACACCACAAAAGTATAAACAAACATGTCATTATTGATTACGACATCTATTCCGTTTATCCAATTTCCAACCTTTAACAATTCAAGCATAAATAATACATGCAAAGTTGCAAATTCTGAAACATTAATTCTCTATTGAAATAATTATCGTGGCCGAAATCTTGGTACATCATCAATTGACCAGTAGGTCTCATCACCATGCATGTGGATTTAATGAAGAATAATGTTCTATAAGAATATAGAAATTTGTTGAAGGTAATTCAATATAAAATGCAAGATTTGTCAGCTCAGATGGAAAGATGGTCAATGAAATGAAAAGGGCTAAGAGAAATTTCGCTAGACAAATTTAAGGCGAGTAATTTAATGTTTTTGGCTTGAACTTTGTATACACGTTAAAAAAGATTAAAATGTATACGTATGGTAAAAACACACTTGTTCCAGCTTCTAAACCCCTTGTTTCTAAATTCTGGCTTACCCCAGCTTATAGATGATTGTAAATTGTACTAGTTGGTTACTTGATTGAATGCATTGCGGAACACTAGTAAATTTTGGGAGTGTAGCAGGATAGTTTAATTTATTGGTGGTAGGTCATAGCGAAGAGTTTGAAATAAAATAATGAACATACCCATATTTGTTTATGCTTTTAATCATTAAAACAACATATGTGATCGAACAACCACAAGATCTCCGATATGATTCCACAAGTATGGTACAAGAAAGGCAGGAGTACGTTGTTTCCAATAGACACTCGACGCAACATAGTAAATGAAGTTGTACTATTTAATTAAGTAAAAGAAATGCAAGAGCAAAGATTTACCTGTACAATTGCAACGTGTAGGAGAACTCCACGAAGGCCAACAGCAATGGAAGAAGCTGCCATAACAGCTGGACCTGTAAGGAATCTCACAGCCATTGCAAAAGCTGCTGTAGAATTCCCACATGCTATTATCCTTGGTTGCAAAGCCATAAACAGACCTGCCATCCATCAATAATATATTATACTATACATTTATTACATGGAAAATATACAACTTTTGTACTTCCACTATATAACATATGCAAATCAAATAGAAAAAAGAATGTAAAAAGAGGCTTTTTAAGTGCATGGCATCATCACTTCCACTAATGTGAGAGTGTTGTACCTACTAGTAGTTATCATGATTGTAACGATTGCGAAAAAGAAGCAAGTGTTTTAGAAATGAGAAAACATTGAGATGGGGTAAAGAAGTCCCATTTAATTAAAGAAAAAGAGAGAGAGAGAGAAATGTTATGATGACCATTATACATGCTGTTGGCTTACTTTGCTTTTTAGCACGCTCCCCCTTCTAACAGTTAGTAGTAATTTAATAATGTAAAGTTACATTTGATCATTATTTTGATATCTTATCGGAGGGACATTTTTTTTAGGCGAAGATGAGCATGATTGGTAAAGTTAGCTCGAGTCGAACCGTGGAAACACGCTCTTGCCTAAAGGGAATAAGATAGATCCTCGTAAGCCAGTTCTTCCGGATCACGCACATAACGAGAAATTAGTACATTGAGCAGCACTCTGGTGCCCTTTTCTTATTTGAGGGACATTATTAGACATAATGTGTTTGCAGCTTAAAGGAAATAATGTAACTCACCTAGACTGAACATTGCCATGCCAAGTCCTGCATCTGACAGTATAGATATGGACTGTGCAATTATAGCAGGCATCTTCAAATTCCACCTACATTTTAAAAAAATAAAATTAATCAGAATTTATACCACCCAAGAAAGAAAAAAGAATAGCAAATAATAAATGCTCAATCGTTTTGATGAAACAGAAAATTGCCAAACCTGAATGAAACTAGAGACCAAGTGAGACCAAACAAGCTTGAATAAGTGTTTGGATTTCTAATAAGTTTCCTCCAAACCATGATTAGTATAAGCCTAGTCATTACACTTGTTGGAGGCATAACCTTTGCTTTATTTTCTCCACCTTTTTCACCTTCTTGGTTGTTAATATTCATTTCTGCATCTCTATTTGCAAAGCTGAAGTCATCTCTCTCCATGTAGTTTTCTTGATTGTCTCTTTGCCCTTCAACTATATAAATCCAATAATTCACAGTGATTAAACAAACATCAGAAAAAAGACTCCCAAGCTAGAACATTTTAAAAGGCAAAATAACAAAAGGAAAGAATTAATTTACTTACCTTTTCCAGGAGAGATAGGTACTCTTACATCCTTAGCTGCAGTCTGGTCTAAATTAGCTCCATAATCATGACCTCCAAAAACATCAGAAACAGGAGAAGCACTTGAGCTCCAAACAAACATATGAAGATCCTTACCCCCTTCCTCTCCTTTGTTACCTTTCTTGTTATTAGTGTTAGAAGCCACTGCTTTTGCACCATTACTAGGTGAAAACATACCAGGATTTGGAGCTGGATAATGAGTAGTGTTATTATTATTATTACTACTTTGTTGTGCTGCAGCTCCATGGTTGTAATTAAATCTTGATTTTCCACTTTCTTCCTCATAATTTGAAGGCCTAGGAGTTGGTCCTCTTGAAGCTGACATACCATAAACATCATTTGCACCAAAGTTTGAGTTTCTCCCACCAGCCACCATCGAGTAAAAATCAGTGTGGTTAAAACTTGAACCTCTTGGAGTTGGATTTCTTGAAGATTGTAGAGAGTAAATCTCTGCATTTGTTAAATTTGATGGTCTTGGAGTTGTAGAAGAAAATCCCTGTGACCTTCTTGAAAATATATCCGACCTTGAGGCATTTGATTTTCTAACAGTAACATGAAGTTTTCCATCTTCTTTCACTTCAGCTTCAGTTTCCAAAACTTGTCTACCATCTAATGACATGACATCAGAATCAACATGGATTGAAACAATTGAACCAGCAGTATCTGGAAATTGCTCAGAAATCAGCATTCTTGCACCTCTGAACTCAAACATAAAAAGCATCAAAGTGTACCAAATAATACACTGTAGTACAACTATTTGAACCATTAAGCTTCCAGAAAAATCACCATACATTCCCTTTAACAAAGGAATACCCATAACTAAAGTATTTGGAAGAGTTGATAAAGAAAAGAGTGTTATACTCCATTCTAAACTACCCCTTTTGCTAAAATTAGCCCAAATAGCAAGAGCCCCAAGAACAATAAGTTTCTGAAGAGTGTCAGCAGCAATGAACCGTATGTTCATTGTATAAGGATTGTTACCAGCTATAAAGTGGAAAGAGAGAAGTGGAACTGCGAAAAGTGCAACAAATCTGTTAATACCAGAACACTGGTCAGGGGAAAAAATCTTCCACCATTTAACAGAACCATATGCTAATATCATGGCCACATAAAGTGGCACAACAGCAGTCATAACATGGTAGAAATCAGATAAAGTTATCATCTTTGGCTAGTTTCTTGAAATACCCAGATCAAGAAAACATACAAAGAATACAGAATAGTTTTGAAATAGAGGAAAGTTGATGAGTAGGAAGAGGGAGGAGGGTGTGATGTGTTGGTTAATATAAGCAAAGTTATGGAGGAGCATGTGTTTTGGTTTATGGGGTTGTGGTGAGTTTGCAGAAAGGAGCAATATTTTTTGGCATTTGAGAGATACAGAATACAGCTTTGAGAGTTGCGAGGAGAGCAAGCTTACACTTCTTGCGGTCTCCAAAGCAAAAGGTATTTTTCTAATTATATTTGCCTACCATTTGTTCTTTTCCTCTTTGTTTTGGGGTGTGTTTGGATTTGAAAGAAATAGAGAGAGAAAATGGGGGTCTGATAAATTGGTATAATCTGGTCTGGTTAGTTGGTTTATGGCTCTATCTTCAATGGTTCACAGAGCTGCATACAGAAAAAGCATTTTGGTTAAGAGGTGGTGTTCCTTTTTAAGTACTTGTTTGCCGGAGCTTTTATTTTTAAGTAACCGTGGAGGTCACGGATTCGAGCAATGTAAACAGGTTCTTGTAAAAATGCAGAATTAGGCTACGTACAATAAATTCTTATGGTCTGGCTCTTCCCGACTTCGTGTATAGCGGGAGCCTAGTGCCACCAGGCTGCCCTTTAAGTGGTGTCCCTTTTTAAGTGAGTACTTGTTTGCTGGAGCTTTTATTTTTAAGTTACAGTGGAGGTCAGGGGTACGAGCCGTGGAAATAGCTTCTTACAAAAATACAGAACATACAATATATTCTTGTAGTAGATTCTTGTGGTCCGTTATTTTTTCAGACCCGCGTGTAGCGAAAGCCTAGTACATCAGATTGCATTTTAAGTGGTGTCCCTTTTAAGTACTTTCTTGCCGGAGCTTTTATTTTTAAGTCACTTTCTTCTTGTATTAGGCTTTTTGGCTCGTGGGCTGTTGATGGGCTACTGCTGTTCCTCTAGTGTTTATTTTTATTCCCACTTTTTCTCATTCTGTAAATTAAAATAGTACAGTATTTCCTTTTGCCTGTTTGCACTTTTAACCAGACAACCTTCTCATGCATGTGAAAATGATATAAAGCAGTATTGCCCCCTCACTGTTCTTTATTAATGTAAAAATATCTTCTATTTATGTTCTGGAAATGGTGAATATGCAACAACTGACTGGGGCATTGATGGGGCATTGTGACAACAACAGGAACTAAGGAACAAGGAAGCTATGGTGAAAATAAAGGTGCATTTTTTGTGGTGGGCCGGTTTTGTTTGTCCATTACTAGTTTGATGTATTATAGCCATTATTCTCAAGGAAGTGTAAAAATGTTTAGTAAATTTTTCATAGCACTTAGAAGAATAATTAGCATATATTCCCTTCTTCAATAATTCTTGAGATGGGAAGTGGAAACTCCTTAGAGGTCGCTTGGTTAATGGTGTCGGAATAATTAATCTCAGCATAAAATTCTATATAAAATATTATAGTATTTGCATGTAAGAAAAATGATCGTCGCATAATTAATGCAACGTCTGATTTGCGGTATTAAATAATACTCATATTGAGTTATGATAAAATTTGTGTATTATTTTATGTACGATGGTTGAACGATTTAAAGGCAGAAGTGTCCTTTTAATAAAAAACTTTTCATTATTAACCAATGCATAATAATTCCTTCATTATTAACCACCATATAAGTAATATCTGCAATAGGAGTATAATGTTAATTATGTGAGCCAAACAGCCCCTTATACTGTTATTTTAGCTCAAACGAGAAGTAGAAGCTGATTGGCGGCTATGAATTAGAAAATGTTATTCTTAGGGGGAAGATAATAGGAAGAGAGGTATGTTAATATAATGTCCTAGAAGTGATAAAAGGCTACAGTCCACAGAAGCATGCGTTGAAATGAATGATGGAGGCATCAGAGGCCATAGGAGTGGGGAATGGCGAATGAGAAAAAGAGGGAGCAAAGATTGGCGTGTCAGGGCAAGGGTCACAACTCTCTTGGACTCCCAAACTACTTCCCTCAAAACATTATGTTTAATTTGCACAATTTGCTATAAATTGGTCATATGAAAATGGTTAAGTTTCCTAAGGAGTACAAAACGGCATGTTGCACTTGTCACCTTTCACTAATAGCGTCCAAGAATATGTCATCGAAACTTAAAGGTAAGTTCTATAAAGCGGTGGTTAGACCGCCCATATTGTATAGGGTAGAGTACTGACGGATCGAGAATTCTCATGTACAGAAGATGAACGTAGCAGAAACGGGGATGTTGAGATGGATGTCTGAGCACACTAGGTTAGATAAGATTAGAAATGAAGATATTCGGGTGAAGGAGGGTGTGGCTCCCCTAAAAGATAAAATGTGGGAAGCAAGGCTCACGTGCAGAGAAGAAGCCTAGATGCCCCAGTGAGGAGGTGCGAGCGGTTGACCTTGGCGAGTATGAGTAGAGGTAGAGGGTGACCTAAGAAGTATTGGGGAGAGGTGATCAGGCGCGACTCCAGCTCACTGAGGTCATAGTTCTTGATAGGAAAGTGTGGATGTCAAGCATTAAGGTTGTAAGTTAGAAGGTAGTTGAGTGTTTTCCTACTCCGTGCGTGGTATTAGGCTAGTCTGTTAGTGTCTTGTTTTCGTTTGAAAGTGAATAAGTGATACATGTTGTGTTCTTATTATTTTTCCGCTCCGATTATCTTGTCGTTGTTATTAATTACTGATAATACTTTATTTATTTATTTATTTTATTCTATCTTTATGGCTTCTGTTGTTGTCACTATTCTATTGTCTTTTTTCATCTTCTTGTGCTGAGGATCTATCGTAAATAGTTTTTCTACTTCACAGAGTAAGGGTAAGATATACGTAGACGTTACCCTTCCCAGATCCCACGTGGTGTACCAAGAAGCTTAATTTGGTCTGCTTCGGTTCTATAAAGATTTGTTCACACAAAACTGAGTGCTATTAATGAAAAAAATCCGAGCATTTAGACCAATCTTTTGGATTTGCCAAACCTTTTGTCCTCTACCTCTAGTACACCGGTGGATCTACCTCCTATAGCAAACTACTACACCATATTTATTATAAATAGCAAAATAAATATTTATTTTATACACTACCGTTGAGACTTGAAATATACTATTTATGTTTTTTCTTTCTCTTTCTTCTAGTTAACACACGTTCTCTCTCAAATCACACCAAGATTTTTCTTCCTTCTCTCTCCAAGATCTTTCTCCCCCACAACAAGATTGTAGGAGCAAATTTCTCAGAATTGCTTCTCAATATTTTTGCTCCAAAAATTCATGGTAATTAGTAAAGCTTTTGGTCGGTTCACACCAAATTACTCTGCCATTCTTCTTTTTCTCTTCACTTTTTTTTTAAAAAAATTTCACCATTGTTAGGCTTGAGGAAGAAACTTCAACTATTGGCTCATCCTCTTAGGCGAACGATCTAACCATGGCTACGCCGAAGAAGATTTGAGGGTCGGGTTTTTGTTCGTCTCCATTTTTAGTTTTTAATACAATGTATACAGTATTTTGTTTGACCGAAAAACGCCATCTCCAGCAAACTTTCTTCTTTTCTTTGTTATTTTAGTCACATACAATGATACAAATACATTATATTCTATACAAAATACACTCAAATACATTATATTTTGTATAAATACATTATTTTTTTACCTGTATTTATGTATTCCAAAGGTTTGTATTTTTTGAATACAACCGAATATCATTGTGTTTTGTGATTTTTTGTTGTTTGAAGTCAAATTGAATATGGTGAATTGAATACAATGTATAATACTGAATAATGAATATCTGTGAATTGAATACAATGTATACATTCGACTTGAATAGAACGGTATACACCATATTTTATTATTACCTCATCGCACGAATACATGGAATACAACACGGTAGTAACGAAATTTATGTAGAATTTATTTTGTTGAGTTAAATTAGGAGTGATATACACTAATCGATCCTCTTTCCGTTATTAAGCAGCCAGATTCCCCTATTTTTTTAGGCGAATACAGTCGCACAAATGGATTTCCCTACTTTTTAGGCGAATTTCACTACTATATTCATGAATACAGTAGCGCGAATATAGCGAATACGGTCGCGTAGCATCGAAATTTATGTAGAACTAATTTTGTTGAGTTAAATTTGGAGTGATATATGCTAATTGATCCTCTTTCCGTTATTAAACAACTGGACTCTCCTATTCTTTAGGCGAATTTCGCGTGAATACAACGAATACAGTCGCACAGCTGGACTCCCATATCTTTTAGGCGTATTCCGCTATTGTATTCATGAATACAGTAACGCGAATACAGTCGCGTAACAACTAAATTGTAACAATAGGAAGTAATTATGTATATGATAGCTATAGGAAGTTTGCCTCTCTACCCCAGGGTAGGGGTAAGGTCTGCGTACACACTACCCTCCCCAGACCCCACTAGTGGGATTATACTGGGTTGTTGTTGTTGTTGTTGTTGTTGATAGCTATAGGAAGTTAATAGCTACTAAACAATAATGGTTTCTGAAAATTACTCATAAATGAACTATAGTTCATGCTACATTTAGGGAAGATGAAACAAGATCCAACTGAACCAAAGCCCAAAAAGGGGATCTCGAGACACTTAAATTAGGGGACAAGTGCACAGATAGCCATTCTTAGGGATGTATTTAGGGATTAACCACTATTTATTTTGTCCTGAAATTTTTAACTCTTAACTTCAGGATAACTCAGTACATTTTGAGACTAATCCAAAAAAAAGGAAGTGACCAATCTTTCTGTGGAGGCGGCGAAGGGATGGTAAGGCTTTGAAGCCAAGCAAGCATTAGAAAGAAGTTGAAGCTATAATGTCCTGAAAAACTGACATTCATGATGTACTGGCTAATTCCTAAATAAGAGCCCTTTAGAGTGGCTACTGGATGCCGTTTCTACTTAAATTAGCCATATTCTAATTGTTTGGGCCTGTAAAGTTGCAACACTCAGGCAAAAAAAAAAAGTACTCTTTAGTGATCTAGCTTAGCATTTGAGCTGCCTATTTGAGCTTAACCAATGTAAAAGCGAAATAGCTCTAGAAAAGAGTGGGTTATTCTGGCTGTAAAGCTGCATTTAAAAACAAGTATGCAAATATTAAACAGCATAATATACACACAATATAAACCACAAGTATGCACTTCTCTGCAAACCTGTATATTGAATATATCACATATATAACTACAACAATTCCTGTGAAATACAACACATATTGAAGAAGAAAAAAACAAACCACATATTCAGTAAACTACAGACCTTGCACAAATTGGTCCTGTGTGCAAAAGTTAATTAATCGAACTTTGCCTATATAACAAACTCCAATTATCACATCCAGAGAGGATCTACTATGGGAGCACATACCAGTTCATAGACTGCAACCAACTGCAACCAAATATACATAATATACACGCTGTGTTCTATAAACCCCTGGAGCCAGGAAGGTTGATCCACTGAAGTTGAAGTTCGACCTCGCCACATTCCACATTTCTCAATCTTAGGCACATATCTTGCACAACCTGACCATCTTTCCATACCACATTACACTCTTCGGCCAGACAGTTTGATCTGCACGGTTGTATTCTTGTAATAATGGTGCCACCTGGGAGGCCAGTTAAGTTCATCTTGAGAGCCTCTAAAAATGGCTTGATGTCAAATTCTGCATCTCCCATTTTGTCATCCTTGCTAAACAAATCATGATCATAAACTGTCTGGAAGCAAACATAGACAGAACATAAACAAGAAATATGAATACCAAAAGTTGTATAAATTAGCACACTTTTAATTAGGAGCATTTGATAGCACCCTGAAAGTGCCTAACGAGAAACGGTTATGTGTTTTGGCTAAAAAGATAGGTCTTATCTCATATGATAACCAGCAAGCAAGAAACTTTACCAGCTTAACAGGAAGATTAGGATCTGCAACAGAAAGCGTTAAATCTTCATTCCATTCAGGATTAACATCCTTCTTTATAACTCGGGTCTTCAATTTCTGCACGCAAGCCAAAAACTGCGGTTAGAGCAATTGATAAAGTATACATAAAAGAAGAAGATTTCACAATCTAATGCCACGTTACAAGTCTGCGACTTACTATGGTCAGAGTAGTTAATTTCATGAATCTACTAACAAAGTAAAACAGCATCCATAGAATTGAATGAGAAGAAGAGCTAAGTATTGAAGTCCTTATGTTTTATTTGCTAGTACGATAATCGCTGCCATTTAGCACGATGTGTTGGGAAGCTCAGAGTACTAATTAAGCCATGCAATATGGCAAAGAAAGCAGATATTTACAAGTCAGAGTATTAAAGACATTGTTATCTTCCGACTTTACCTTAAGAATATGATACCGGTACAAAAAATGCTGCTCTTTTGGAAACTCTGAGGAGTATTCTTCCCTTAGATTATTGTACCTCAACAAATCAAAAAATTTGGAAACAAGGTCGCAGATATTTAGGGGGTTATCTATCTGTTTGAAGCAGCTTTGCAACTCCTAGAAAATGCATAGACAAGTCCCAAAATTTTTTTCAAAAACTTGTCTGAGCCGTGCAATGGTACAAACACTTGCCGCGTGTAAGTTCTCTCCTCACGAATCCACGAAAGTCAAGAACTATCGGCTACTCCTACCTTCCATAGTCCAAAAGAAGCAACAAGCCCACCCATTCTATCCTAATAATCTACTTTTCAGAACCTGGAAATCGTCAAGCTCTTTGGACCTATCACTCATCACGGCGCTAAACTTCACATATCGCCATCAACCAAAAGGGTTTAAAGCTCCAGATCTAACACATTGAACGCCAGCAAAAGATACTCACAAATCTCGCCAAGCCAAATGATTAACACTTGCACACCTTACACATTCAATGTCTCTTTGGTATAGAAAAAACTTACTAAAATCATATGCCTTTTTTAATGACCCCTTTTCTTGAACCCACAACTAAAAATTGGATAGAGTTGTGAAAAATTAAAAAACTTCAACGCCCTTTTCCAGCCCCATTCTGGAGGTCATGACTTAAAATGACATCTGAAACTTGGAAGCTCGACCAAACCCAAAAAATAGGAACTGCAGGAGACAATTTGACTAATTAGATAACACCATCAGAAGACGAAAATGAAAACTTACACCATTTTCTCTTTGATTTTAATTATCAAATGAGTTAAGGTTTTTTTTTTGGTGACATGTCAACGCGATTGTTGCTGATTGCAACATTAACAAATCCAATATAACAGAGCCCATCGTCAAACATGAACAGATACGCTAAAGACTATACGAATGAAATAAAATTTTGGTGTAATTTCCACATAATAATTCACAAAGATCCTACAGATGTCAAGTTAATTGATTATAAAAGCTGATGAATAAATTCAAGAACAGAATTAAAGGCAGAATAATCATTCATAGACTAAATAAGACTTTCCTTTTAAGCAAA
The DNA here is from genome assembly GCA_000715115.1 of Nicotiana otophora. Taxonomy (NCBI): domain Eukaryota; kingdom Viridiplantae; phylum Streptophyta; class Magnoliopsida; order Solanales; family Solanaceae; genus Nicotiana; species Nicotiana otophora. The sequence continues at coordinate 66,755 of AWOL01S0008558.1, forward strand.
TCCTCCATGCAACCAATGATTTCATCGCCAATAAATCAAACATGAACACAGAAGAAGAAAAGGAAGGAAAATCTAAGTAGTAACAGAAAACTCAATCGAAGACCAAACCAAACATAGGAAACAGTTCAAAAATTAAGAGGAACATAATTATGGGGGAGGAACGGACCTGTTTACCCATCTTGACAACAACGTAAGGATCACTGCTGCGAACATCACGAACGGCGAGATTCACCCCTTTCTTGACTCTTATTCTTAGAAGCCCCAAAAGGTTGTCCATTTCCAGACTTTTCTGTCGCTGTTTGCCGATGTTTTTACTAATTGACGGTTTTAATTAAGCCCCTCCTCCTTTATATGCTAAAACCCCTGCTAATTCTCTCTCCTTTATTTTTTTTTGGCTTTCTAATTAAGTTAGTACTAAATAGGTACTTATTCCTCTCACAATTTTTTGTCCAGTATTTTAAAAATATATTTTTATTTTTACTTATCACTTTTAATATGTTAAGAAAAAATAAATTTTTTTTCTGTTATATTCACAATATTAATTACTTATTTTAAATTATTTTATTAAATCTATTATAAACATATATTAATTAATATGAGTCTTACGTAAATTAGGTATTTTATTTATTATTTTTGAAGGGATTTAAAATAAAAGTGAAGAATGTATTTAATGGAGTGACGTGTACAATATTTTATGAGCTAATTGTCATTTTTATTTAATAGGTACACATTATTAAGATTAGAACGTTTAAAGGAATAAAGGTTCCTTGAAGAGTCAAAATAAAAGAAGCAACAAATTTAGGGCCCGCTTATATATTCAGAATATTTTATAAGATGTAAACATATAACCAAAAAAATAGAAAATTTACATTAATTATCGCAGATCTTTAAAAAATAAAAGTTGGAGACCTAAAATACTAATCAAAGAGCATATTTTATAAGAAGTAAACACATAACAAAAAATATAAAATTTCATTAATTATCGCTGACCTTTAAAAAAATAAAAGTTGGAGACTTAAAATATTAATCAAACGTCTCAAGAGATAAGAGGACGTTTAAATAATAAAATTCGAAACGCGAAATTATTGTTGCTAATTTGAGTTTCTCTCTTATAGTGACGTATAACAAAAACAATTTAACTTCAGACAAAATTAGAGTATACGACTTTTTGACTTTTGACTTTTGACTTTTCCACTAATTAGGAGTTATAGGACCCACCAGTATTAGTTTGGTTGTTGGGTCTTTACTGCACAGGGATAGCACTCCTACGCACATCGTTGGATAAGTTAGTGATTAAGCACCATTGCAAACCACGTGAAATTCTAAAAACGAGCCTAATTGTAATTAGTAAATGAATACTTTATACGGTCGAAATAGATTTCGGTCATCGTACGATTGATTAAGGTCGAAACATAATGGATCGAAGAAAGACTTCGTAATATCGAGATGGGTTCCGAAGATGGTACAAACAAGCTTCGGATTCCAGGTATAGGTCAAACACCGAGTTCGAAGTAATTATCGAGCTCGGGTCCGGATCGAACTATGATGAGATGATTTTGAGCTTAAGGGGCAGAGGCCAACCGGGACCGAGTCCGAATCATCACCTGATCCCGAGTCTGTATCGAGCTCTAGAAGCACTGCCGACCGGCACCGAGGTCGATCGAGCTCGAGCCCACAGACAAGAGCCGTTGCAAACACACTAAGGGAGAGAATCTCTGCGGGAATAATGTAAAAGCTGATTTATCATGGAGTGTCCACTATGTATTTTTAATTATATCTAAAGTAAGATCCTCCACTATAAAGAGGGTGACTACATTTCTGTAGAGGGCGATTTTTTGACTTACATTGTAATTCAAGCACCATATTCTCCTATATCCAAAGATTATTCTTCTAAGCTTCATTAGTTGATTCATTGTGCTTAGTCCTAAAAATTATTTTCTCACCAACCTTATTTATTTTTGCATTCTTTTGCAATCCTTATTTGATATTTTTATTTATCCCTACGATTTGCATCACGCTATATCACATATCCTTAGAACTACGTACAAATTCCAACTCTATCCGTTTTTCGGGTAAACAGATTGGCGCCCACCGTGGAGCTAAGGATAACAATGGTTATTTGATACGAATCTACAAAAACACATTGTTGTGTTTTGCGCTTGTTTCCGAAAGTATCTTGGATTTTGGATTAGCAACGACTAACTACCAATCAAGTGGCCTCACCCATCGACAACGAAGCCGATCTTCAAGATGAGAACAATAACTTGACACCCAATACCGAAAGACCAATTATCAACGCCGTTGGAGCTTGAATCAAAGTGCCGATAGATATCAATTCGCATGTGGCCATTGAGGCGAACCTACATTCTGAACCCGAAAATAACATTCATGGTGGCACTCGGTCTGCAGCTCGAGATACCCATAACGTCGAGGAAAACGGTGTCATCTTGCGCATAATTTTCGAAATGTTGCAAGCTCAACAAGCAGCAATAGCTCAGTTGCAGAGCCAAACCCAGCTACAGAGCAGGCCGGAGCCCAATCCACCTCGAGAAATTGCCCACAGAACGGAGTCAGCCATAGTGAAGTCAAATGAGCAAGAATTGGGGACTACTTCCGAAATTGCTAAATTACTCGAGGAGCTCACAAAGCGAATTGAAACCAACGATAAAAAGCAAAAACATATAACTCCAGGGTCGATCAGATCCTGGGAGCTCCACCAATGATAAAAGGGTTGAATTCCAAAAAATTCATGAAAAAACCTTTTTTCTCGAGCGCAGCCCCAAAAGAAATCCCCAAACAATTTCATATGCCCGAAATTCCCAAATATAACGAAACGACCGACCCCAACGACAATGTCACTTCTTACACGTGTGCCATCAAGGGCAATGATTTAGAAAACGATGAAATCGAATCTGTGTTGTTAAAACAATTCGGAGAGACCCTCTCGAAGGGAGCAATGATTTGATATCAGAACCTACCACCAAATTCCATCGACTCGTTTACTATGTTAGCAGATTCTTTTGTAAAAGCACACGCCCGCGCCATAAAAGTCGCAATAAGGAAATCAGATCTTTTCAAGGTAAGACAAAAGGATAACGAGATGCTGAGAGAGTTCGTATCTCATTTTCAAATAGAACGAATGGATCTGCCACCAGTCACAGACGATTGGGCTGTTCGGGCTTTCACTCAAGGTTTGAACGAACGAAGTTCGACGACTTCAAGGAGGTTGAAGCATAACCTGATCGAATACCCAGCCATCACGTGGGCCGACGTGCACAATCGGTACCAATCAAAAATTAGGATCGAATATGATCAGTTGGGGTCGGAACCCGCTGCTCGAAGGGATATTAATCAAGAATAAGGTCTGAATAGGGATCGATACCAACTGTATAACGGAAACCACAGAATCGGTGAATCGAGACATAACCCGGGGAAAAATAACAAAAGAGGTGATCGAGGTCAAGGATCCCGGGGCCTAATGAATAGAGGTAGGTTCGACAGGCCTGTCGGATCTAAGGAAGCGCCTCGGTTATCGGAGTATAACTTCAGCATCGATGCATCCGCCATCATGTCGGCTATCGGACGCATCAAAGGCACTAAATGGCCTCGACCCATGCAGACCGATCCTGCCCAGAGGAATCCCAATCAAATGTATGAATATCATGGCACCTATGGCCACAGAACAGAAGATTGCAGGCAGCTAAGAGAGGAGGCAGCCAAGTTATTCAACAAAGGTCACCTTCGAGAATGTTTAAGCGATAGGGCGAAGAACCATTTTTAACAGGGATTTTGGCAAGCAAAACTAACAAGAAGAACCATAGCACGTCATTCACATAATCATCGGCGGCATCGATACCCCTCAGGGACCGGTGCTTAAACGCACTAAGACATCGATTGTGAGAGAAAAACGGTCTCGAACTCAGGATTACACACCCTTAAGAACTTTGTCCTTCAGTGATGAAGATGCAGAAGGAGTCATACAACCTCATAATGATGCACTGGTAATATCTGTACTTATGAATAAAATTAAAGTTAAGCGTGTGTTAATTGATTCAGGTAGCTCAGCCAACATCATTAGATTGAAGGTCGTAGAATAACTCAGTTTACAGGACCAGGTCGTACCTGCAACCTTGGTTCTAAACGGATTCAATATAGCATGTGAAGCCACCAAAGGCAAGATAGTTCTACCGACAAATGTGGCCGGGACCATCCAGGAAATGAAGTTCCACATAATCGAAGGCGACATGAGGTATAACGCCCTTTTTGGAAGGCCATGGATCCACAACATGAGAGTTGTACCTTTGACCCTACACCAGGTCCTTAAATTCCCAACATCGAGAGGAGTCAAAATAGTGTACGGAGAATAACCGTCCGCAAGAGAAATGTTTGTCGTCGAGGAAGTGAATCCAATATCCTCGCCTCCGCCAGTAAAGGGATTCAGATCAAAAGGGGAACGAGATACCAAATAGCAATCACAGACATCGACTTTAACCCGACCAGATAATCAGAAGATCGACGAAGATGATGATCAAAGGATACCTCGATCCTTCATGATTCCCGATGATTCCGACACTACCAAATCAATGATTGAGTAATTGGAGCAAGTCACACTAATCGAGCACTGGCCCAAACGGAAGGTATACCTGGGAATGGGGTTGACTCCCGAACTCAGGAAAAAACTTATTTAATTTCTTATCGATAACATTGATTGCTTTGCCTGGTCCCATTTAGATATAACAGGCATCCCACCGGACATAACGACGCATCGGCTAAGCTTGGATCCTAGGTTCAGACCGGTGAAGCAAAAGAGAAGACCCAGTCCGAGGTAAAGCACACGTTCATAAAGGACGAGGTAACCAAACTTCTCAAGATACGGTCCATTCGGGAGGTAAAATATCCTGAATGGTTAGCAAATGTAGTTGTAGTGCATAAAAAAGGGAACAAACTTAGAATGTGTGTAGATTATAAGGATTTGAACAAAGCATGCCCCAAAGATTCATTTTCGCTACCCAACATTGATCGCATGATCGATGCCATGGCCGGCCACGAGATCCTTACTTTTCTCGATGCCTATTCCGGGTATAATCAAATCCAGATGAACCCAGAAGACCAGGAAAGGACATCATTTGTCACCAAATATGGAACATATTGTTATAATGTGATGCCTTTTGGGCTAAAAAATGCAGGAGCTACTTACCAACGCCTAGTAAATAAAATGTTCGAGGAACAAATAGGTAAATCAATGGAAGTTTATATTGACGACATGCTAGTTAAGTCCCTGCGCGCAGAGGACCATTTGACCCATTTGCAGGAAACATTCGAGATTTTAAGGAAATACAACATGAAGCTTAACCCCGAGAAATGTGCTTTCGGGGTCGGTTCGGGCAAGTTCCTCGGCTTCATGGTGTCAAATCGGGGGATCAAGATTAACCCCGATAAAATCAAGACCATCAAAGACATCACCATCATGGACAGAGTGAAAGCCGTACAGAGGCTAACAGGACGGATTGCAGCCTTAGGCCGATTCATTTCGAGATCGTCGGATCGAAGTCACAAATTTTTCTCTCTACTCAAAAAGAAGAACGATTTCGCTTGGACCCCGGAATGCCAACATGCATTAGAAGAATTAAAACGATATCTATCGAGCCCGCCACTACTTCATACTCCAAAAACAGATGGAAAACTTTGCTTGTACTTGGCAGTATCGGAAATCGCGGTAAGCGGTGTCCTAGTTCGAGAAGAGCAAGGTACGCAATTTTCCGTTTATTATATAAGTCGAACCTTAGGAGAAGCAGAAACTAGATATCCGCACCTAGAAAAATTGGCACTTGCATTGATAAGCGCCTATAGAAAGTTAAGAGAGTAGTTTCAATATCACTCCATATGCTTATTAATCACTTACTCGCTTCGTAATATTTTGCATAAACCCGAACTATCAGGCCGATTGGCCAAATGGGCCGTCGAACTCAGTGGGTACGATATCGAATACCAACCCCTTACGACCATCAAGTCTCAAATTTTAGCAGACTTCGTGGCCGATTTCATGCCGACCCTCGTACCGAAGTCGAAAAAGAACTCTTATTGAAATTGGGTACGTCATAGGGGGTATGGACCATTTTTACGGACGGGGCTTCGAACGTGAAAGCGTCCGAGCTAGGCATCGTTTTAAAGCTACCCACGGGTAACACTATTAGGCAATCTATCAAAACTACCAGGCTGACTAACCACGAGGCCGAGTATGAGGCCATGATTGCAGGTCTCGAGCTAGCTAAAAGCTTGGGAGCAAAAGTCATTGAATCCAAATGTGACTCTTTACTGGTGGAAAATCAAGTAAACAAAACCTTCAAAGTTCGAGAAGATAGAATGCAAAGGTATTTGGACAAACTGCAGGTCACTTTGCACCATTTCAAAGAATGGACTTTACAACATATTCCACGAGAGCAAAACAGTGAGGCTGATGCACTTGCAAATTTGGGATCATCGGTCGAGGAAGGCGAGATAAGCTCGGGGACTATCCTTTTGACTCTCGAGATCCGTAATCGAAGAAGGTCATGCTGAGATAAATTCTACGAGCTTAACCTGGGATTGGAGGAATAAGTATATTGAATACTTAAAGAATGGAACACTCCCATCGGACTCTAAAAATTTGAGGGCCCTACGGACCAAAGCTGCTCGATTCACATTAGCTGCAGATGGAACGCTATACCAGTGGACATTCGATGGACCATTGGCGGTATGCTTAGGTCCAGGAGACACTAATTACATCCTACGTGAGGTACACGAGAGCACCTGTAGAAATCACTTCGGTGCCGATTCATTAGTCCGAAAAATAATCAGGGCAGGATATTATTGGATCGATATTGGCAAAGATGCAAAAGAGTTTGTTCGAAAATGTGACAAATGTCAAAGGTTTGCACCAATAATCCATCAGCCCGGAGAAAAACTTCACTCAGTCTTATCCCCATGGCCATTCATGAAATGGGGAATGGATATCGTCGGCCCTCTGCCGTCGGCCCCAGGTAAAGCTAAATTTATTTTATTTATGACTTACTATTTCTCTAAATGGGTTGAAGCACATGCGTTCGTGAAAGTAAGAGAGAAAGAGGTTATAGACTTTATTTGGGATCATATCATATGTCAATTCGGGATACCCACCGAAATAGTCTGTGACAATGGGAAACAGTTTGTCGGCAGCAAAGTGACAAAATTCTTCGAAGACCACAAAATAAAAAGGATATTATCAACACCGTATCACCCTAGTGGGAACGGACAGGCCGAATCAACGAACAAAATTATCATTCAAAACCTAAAGAAGAAGCTGAACGACGCTAAAGGGAAATGGAGAGAAACCCTACCCGAAGTCCTTTGGGCATATCGAACAACATCAAAATCTAGTACGGGGTCAACCCCGTTCTCCTTAGTATATGGCTCCGAAGCCTTGATTCCAGTCAAAGTCGGGGAACCTAGTGCCATGTTTCGATATACAACAGAAGAGTCAAACAACGAGGCTATGAACACTAGCCTCGAATTATCAGATGAAAAACGAGAAGATGCTCTTGTCCAATTGGCTGCCCAAAAGCAACGAATCAAAAGATACTATAATCGAAGAACCAAGCTTCACCATTTTAAACCCGAGGACTTAGTGCTAAGGAAAGTCACCCTCAATACCCGAAATCCAAGTGAAGGAAAACTAGGACCGAACTGGGAAGGGCTGTATCAGGTTCTCAAAAATATCGGAAAAGGATCATACAAGCTCAGTATTATAAATACAAACAACTATAAAGCAATTGGAATGTGTCACACCTAAAACGATACTACTGTTAAGGTACGACCCTCCCATATTCGTTTACATTTCGAAACTAACCCCTGCAGGAGTCCGATCAGGAGCTAGGATGGATCCTTCAATACGAAGCCCTAGGTCTGAAAGCTCGCGTTGCAGTCTTTTTTCCCTTAGGCCGGTTTTATCTCAAATAGGTTTTTCGGCAAGGTTTTTAATGAGGCAACCAATGATCGTGCTATACTTAGAAATAATTCGACAGTATCTGAGGCCTCTTTACAATCGACCTCGAATAATGGGGATGCATTAGCCCTCAAATATATCAAGTTCTGATACAAGAAAGTTATTTCGTAACCACAGAGTTCCAATAGGAAAAGTTGTAATAGCCAAATGGTCAAAATGAACCATGCTCATATAGTTGGACCGAGCCCTAACGCAAAACATGAACACATGTATAATGACTTGCAAAGAAATTTCTTTTCTTTACCGATATCTTATATCCAAGAAACATTCCTCTATTTCGAGATTTATTATGCAAACAGGATTGAGTTCGAGAAAGCACTCACTTGACCATTTAGCCTACGTGCTATATTACTTCGAGTTTGAAACGTTCACTCGAATATCAAGCCTACGGGCTACTCTTATTCCGAGTTCGAGCAAGCACTCACTCGACCATTATGCCTATGAGATATATCACTTCGAGTTCGAAACATTCACTCGAATATTAAGCCTACGGGCTATTCTTATTTCGAGTTCGAAACGTTCACTTGAATATCAAGCCTACGGGCTACTCTTATTCCGAGTTTGAGCAAATACTCACTCGACCATTACTCTTACGGGCTATATTACTTTGAGTATGAAACATTTACTCGACTAATAAGCCTACGGGCTATTCTTATTCCGAGTTCGAGCAAGCACTCACTCGACCATTATGCCTACGGGCTATATCACTTCGAGTTCGAAACATTCACTCGAATATTAAGCCTACGGGATATTCTTATTCCGAGTTCGAGCAAACACTCACTAGACCATTTAGCCTACGGGCTATATTACTTCGAGTACGAAACGTTCACTTGAATATTAAGCCTGCGGGCTACTCTTATTCCGAGTTCGAATCACTCACTCAACTAATAATCCTAAGGGCTACGTCATCTCAAGTTTGAGCAATCACTCAACTCAACTACTAATCTTGTGAGCTACCTTATTTTAAGTTTGAGTAAGCGCTCACTCGGTTATAAAGGCTACGAAGTCCAAATTCGATCAAATTGCCTAAATACTTATGAAGACATTCATAAGGCATGAACAAAATCTTCAAAAGGCAGGAAACAAAATAGAAGCAAGTCGGTAAAACAAAAAGATATTTTATATACAAGATTGTTTACATGATTGATTACAACATAGAAACTAAGGGCTAAGTTTCTTGGCTATCTCCGGGAGCGGTCTCTTCTCCACTGGGCTCCCCCCTGTTCTCGAACCCACTCTTACTCCCATCATCATCATCATCATCATCATCATCATTATCATCATCATCGTCATCGAAAACCAAGGCTTCAATATTAGCTTCGAGTTCTTTGGCCCTTTTTTTCTCTTCCGCGAGGTCGAAACCTCGAGCATGGATATCCTCGAGGGTCTCCCTCTGAGATCGGCACTTAGAAAGTTCAACGACCCAATGTGCTCGAGTATCGGCGATCTCGGCTGCCTCTCTTGCTTGGACCTGGGCAGCTTCAGCATCGGCCCAATAGACGGCCACGAGTGCATCCGCATCGGTCCTTGCCTTTTCAGTGTCAGATTTGGCCTTGGCAAGATCAGAGGCCAACCGAGCCTCGAGCTCCTTAATTCTTGTTGCTTGAACCAAGCCTTTCTCCTTCATACTTTGAAGTTGGTTTTCGGCGGCTGATAATTGAGATCGAGCAGCTTCTTTCTCTGCAGCAAAGCGGTCCATACCTTCTTTCCACTTCAAGGACTCAGCTTTTATCACATCGACCTCCTCACAGAGTTTCCCGATCATCTCAATTTTCTGCTGTAGCTGTGAGACCGAAAAATTAGCCATCGTTCCGGTATCGAGCCCATAGGCTTTTAAAAGTATCATTACCTGCTCGAACAGATTAATTCGATCTTGGTGAGCCTTGGCCAACTCAACTCGGAGGTCTTTTATTTCCTCTACGCTTTGCCCTAAGAGGAGTTTAAGGGAGTTCCTCTCCTCAGTAACCCGTTGAAGATCGGCCTTATATCGACGTAGCTCAGTTCGGGATCGAGAACATGCTTCTCGATGAACTTCCGCGAACTACAAAGAAAGAAGAAACGAAGTTAGAAAAGAAAAGCAAACATTAAAGTAATACCAACAAAATAATTTAAGGCTTACCTGATTCAAAGCTTGCTGCACCCCGTGAAAAAGGTCCGATGCATCACTAGTACCGGCAACGTCCTCAACACCGGTAAACAGGTCATGAAAAGGATCCGCTCCATCATGAGGCCTATCTAGTTCGAGGGCCCCCAAAGCTTGAGCTTCCCGAATCGCCCCTGCAGAAAAAGCAAGAAAGGTGGGCGAGTCTTTGATTGCTACTGCCCCAAGTGAATCACTTGGAGCATTCTCTTTAGTTCGAAGAGATTCGAGGAGAGCACCTTCAGATATATCCCCTATCCATTGGCTTTGATGGGAAACATCTTCAATTTCCAACAGCTCAGGGACTCCGCCCGAAGCCTTCTCCGATATATCCTTAGTTCGAGGCGGAACCTTGGGAACCACCATCGATCCAGCTGCTTGTGGAACGTCGGTGGTCTTCTTCTTCTTCTTCTTCTTCTTCTTCTTCTTCTTCTTCTTCTTCTTCTTCTTCTTCTTCTTCTTCTTCTTCTTCTTCTTCGTCTTCATCCCTTAGACGCATAACTGATTTTATGGTCAAAGGAATGGTGTTCTTGTTCGGCTTACGAGCCGTCCTCTTCTTCCGTTTTGGATCTTCGGGAACGGAGGCTCTTTTCCTCTTATTATCTTTCACCGGCTTTGGGACAGAGGCCAAAGCCTCTTCCTCGATGGACGAGGGCCTCAAAACCGCATCTTTGCCCATACCTACATATGAAATTTTTTATTAAAGTATATGGAAAGCGTCTCGTTCGAACTACTAAAAGGTACGAGAAAGCAGCTCACCGTGAGTTTTTGCCTCCCATCGGCCCTTTGACAAATCACGCCATGAGCGCTCGGAGTATGTGGAGGTCGAAGCCAAAGCTCGTACCTAGTTCTTGAGATCGGGAACTGCTCCGGGCATCCAGGGAACTGCTGCATCACAGAAAGAGGAATATCAGTGAGAAAAGAAATAAATGGGCGAAATAGAAGGAAGTGACAACAGAATCACACTTACGTTTCATATTTCACTCCTCGGAAAAAGGCATCTTTTCAGTCGGAATCAAGTCTGAAGTCCTTACTCGAACGAACCTGCCCATCCAGCCTCGATCCCTGTCCTCGTCAATGCTCGAAAATAGAGCCTCAGTAACCTGATGCTGAAGTTTTATTAGCCCTCCTCGAAAAAGGCAAGGACGGTACAATCGGATGAGATGGTCTAGGGTGAACGGCATCCCCTCGATTTTGTTCACAAAGTATCAAATCAAAATAACGATCCGCCAAAAAGAAGGATGGACCTGACCTAGGGTTATTTGGTATTGACGGCAGAAGTCAATAATAACATAATCGAGGGGACCTAACGTGAAAGTGTAAGTATACACACTTAAAAATCCTTTCACATAAGCGGTGATATCTTCGTTAGAAGAAGGGATTATTATTTCTTTACCCTCCCAAATGTAATTGTTTTCAGCTGTTTGAGGTACCTCTCGGTTATCGAACACATGTACCTAGATGCTGGCTCACATCGACCGGGAACCGACGAGCCTTTATTGACCTTAAAATCAGAGGTAAGAACACACGCCTCAGGAACGCACTCCTCGGGCCGTGGCTTTATCGGTGTTTCAACGGCGGCAGACTGTGAAGATGAAGCTTTCTCTTTCCGAGGAATGGTTTGTGATGTTTTCGCCATTTTCGAATTTAAAGGTCAAGAATAGAAGAAAGTGACAAGGATTTGGTAAATTTGAAGAAGGGCTTTTGCAAAGAGGAATCACAAATTTGCGAATAGAATCACAAGGTACGAAAAAGAACTTGGAAAATTTGGAAGATTGAAGATGTAAAGGTGATAAATGGTAAAAGGAAGGACTATTTATAGATTAAAGCAACGTCGGTTCAATATCAGCTGTGGCCGACCACCGTCTGACATACATTAAATGACTTAGAAAATTAAATCGACGGGACAACTATCACGTACGTCATGATCGAGCCCAATGTGAACGTCAGCTTACAATCCAATCGAGCCATTGAGGATTCATATCGTTTCTCACCACATCCTTCCCGAGAAATGTGGGGACTATCTGTATACGGTCGAAATAGATTTCGACTTTCGTATGATTGATTAAGGTCGAAATATAATGGATCGAAGAAAGACTTCGTAATATCGATATGGGTTTCGAATATGGTACAAACAAACTTCGGATTCCAGGTATAGGTCAAACACCGAGTTCGAAGTCATTATCGAGCTCGGGTCCGGATCGAACTATGATGACATGATTTCGAGCTTAAGGGGCAGAGGCCAACCGGGACCGAGTACGAATCATCACCTGATCCCGAGTCCGTATCGAGCTCTAGAAGCACTACCGACCGGCGCCGAGGCCGACCGAGCTCGGCCCATAGACAAGAGTCGTTGCAAACACAATAAGGGAGAGAATCTCGACGGGAATAAGGGAAAAACTGATTTATCATGGAGTCTCCACTATGTATTTTTAATTATATCTAAAGTAGGATCTTCCACTATAAAGAGGATGGCTATATTTCTGTAGAGGGCATTTGTTTGACTTACATTGTAATTCAAGCATCATATTCTCCTATATCCAAGGATTATTATTCTAAGCTTCATTAGTTGATCCATTGTGCTTAGTCCTAAAAATTATTTTCTCTCCAACCTTGCTTATTTTTGTATTCTTTTGCAATCCTTATTGGATATTTCTATTTATCCCTACGATTTGAATCAGGCTATATCACATATCCTTAGAACTACGTACAAATTCAACTCTATCCATTTTTCGGGTAAACAAATACTTCCCTTAATTGAAGTTGACTCTGAGCGTCCAAATCGTAAAATTTTCATGTTGCGCCCACTTTTGCATCACTGATTGAATTTATATCTATCTTTAAAAAAATATTAACTGATACTCTTTTTTTTAGTAACTTTAGATATATATATATATATATATATATATATATATTTTCTCTACTTCTTCATTGTTGTTTTCTTTGTGTTTAGGGTCTCTTCTTCTTCTTAGTTGTAAAATGAATTTGTTAAATTTATTGTTGTTTTAACAATTTGATGATTGGGATTTGTCCTTTATGATATTTGAAAGTTATATTTCAAATTTGAACTCATTTGGAGTAGATTTGAGTGTTGAATCGTATGTTGAATTGTTGAAATTCGAAAACAAGTTTATGTTTCAAAACTTCAGATTTTGAATCTGAAATTGTTTTGAAAAATTGAACTACTTAAGATTTCAGATTTTGAATCTAAAGTTGTCTGAATTTGCATTGAAAAATTTAACCACTTAACATTTGAATTTCGGAAATTGCAATTGAAAGTTCTTTGAAGAGTTTGAACTATTTAAAATTTGAATTTCTGAAGTTGCAGTTGAAAGATATGAGAACTTTAAATTTGATTTCTGAAGTTGCATTGAAACTATTGAATTACTTCAGATTTGAACGGGTACACTTTATAAAATTTTATACAATACAAGTATAAATTCAACGGTAGCCCCATGAGTATATATGCAAATTCCCCGTCAAGTCCGATCAAAGGTGAATTTTAAATCAGAAAGCAAGAAAAACAGGAGAAAAGAAAGAAATTTTGGCATATTTGTGATTTGCCTTACTTTAAGAACACCGTGATTGATGTTTACAATTTTTTGGATTTTCCTTCTGGATTTTCTTGCTGTCAGAGTTTGAAAAGAGAAAATAGAGGAAGATATTAGATAATGACTAATGACTTTCAAGAACTGCAATTTCAGTTGTCAATGTATGGATGCTTAACATGTGCATATTATCGATTAATGTTAATTGCCTCCCATATAATGATGCAATTATTTGAATGTTTATATATATGTAAGTACTCAGTTAACCAAAAAAAAAAATGTTACTTGCACTTAGGGGTCGTTTGGTAGCCGGTTAGAGATGAATTATTCATGTATTAAAATTAGGATAACTTTATATATTGTTTGGTTAAAAGAAGGGAAAAAAATAATCTCCACATAGAAGCTAGCATAAGTTATATAATGTTTGGTTGTTTTTTCCTCTTTTCCACATAAAATATAGCATTGCTAATACAATATTTGGTTTATGTTTTTCTTTTCCGCATAACTAATACATGTATAAGTTATGAGGGAATCTATGTATTATTTATGGAGGGTAGAAGGTGGAATAACTTATACATGTATTAGTAATACTTGTATTAAAACACAAAATGACAAGAATACCCTTTATTCAAACTTGTATTTTTTTTGTTTAAAAATATATATTTAAACTATACTAACAATTTTAATAAAATAAAGTAAGCTAATAATAAATAACACTCACATTACATTTATATTACTAATCCTTATATAACTACCGCATAACTAATCCCCGCATAACTAATCCCAACATAACTCAACTTTGCATAACTTATCCTTGTATAACTAATACATGCATAACTAGGCCCTGCATTATTTATTCCTGCATAACTAATACATGCATAACTAATACATATATAGCTAATACATGCATAACTCTAACCGGCAACCAAACGACCTCTTAGAGTTTACACCACCTAAATGAATACAAAAATTATATTTTAATACTGATTGTTGTCTCTAAATTATAGTACTAGTTAATATACATTTTTATTTCAATATTATTTTACCGTAGTAAATTAATAGAATTACTTAGTTGATCTCAAAATCTTCTCTTAAGAAAATAATCACTGAGTTGGGACTATCCACCCTTTTAATATTAGCTACCTAAATAGCAAAAGCAGCATGGCATTGATGTTGACATAATTTCTTATCATTAAGACACATGATTCGAGTTAATGCTAGATAAAAGAATTGTAATTATAGTTTTTGATGGTTGGTCCAAAAAGATCATCACTAAAATTCCGAAGCATTCTCCGTTTCTGAATTCATCAATGTGTTTTTTACGCGTTTGATCCTTTTTAATTATTATTTAAAAAATAACATTATTTATTGTTTATTTTAAAAAGAGCATTTGTTTTTATTACTGGCATATTATAAAATTTAAGCTCAACATTTAATAAGTTAACTGACTCACTAATCACAGAAAGTATTTTTTTTGTCAATCTCCATTCTCCCTTTTCATCATTCATCTTCTTCACTCTATTTTTGAAAATCTGATCCATATGTGAATGCCACCTAAATTCAAGATGTATTGCTTTATACGTCTTTATACTTTGTATATCAAGTATCACTTTAATTCAAAATGTATTTTTATGTATATAATATTTGAATATTTATTTGTGAAGTGTCATCTTATTTTAAGATGTATTTTTAATGTATATTTCAAATATATTTTATATGTCAAGTGCCATTTTAATTCAGGATATATTTTTTATATGCCATCTTAATTAAATTTAAGATATATTTTTTTATGTATATTTCAGATGTCTAAGTGTCATCTTAATTGAAGATGTATTTTTTATTTATATATTTTTTATATTTTATATGTATTAATTCAACGTATATTTTTTATATATACGTTTTATATATATTAACATATATTATTGTCGCGACCCGAAATTTTCCACCGACGGGACCGTGATGGCGCCTAACATTTCACTTGCTAGGCAAGCCAACGTTAGAGAATCATTAAACATATTCCTTATTTCCATTCAGTAAATAACAATAATTAACTAAGATGAAATATAAGAGGTGCGGAATTTTATAAAACTGTATTAATTACTACCATCCGGATCTGAAGTTACAATTCACGAGCATCCTAGAATTTACTACAAGTAATAGTCTGAAAGGAATCCAACTGTCTGAATGAAAGAAAACAACAATGACATAAAAGGTAGACGAGGAATTCAAGGTCTGTGAACGCCGACACATCTACCTTGAGTCTCCGGACAACAGACCAATAGCAAAATCTCGATCAACCTGAACCGGTATCAAAGTCTACACAAAAAGTGCAAAGTGTAATATCAGTACAACCGACCCCATGTATTGGTAAGTGTCGAGCTAACTTCGACGAAGTAGTGACGAGGCTAAGACAAGGCACTTACAAATCAACTTGTACCATTTAACAGTGTATATACAAATCACAGAAATGAAGAACTAAACAGGAAATGTCGGAAGGGGAACATACTGAGGGGAATGCAAGATAAAGAACTACAACAGAATGATCACCGGAGCAGTCAATATACCAGGAATCAACAGGAATAGTGAATACAGTAAGAAAAAATGCACGGCATCACCCTTCGTGCTTTTACTCTCAATCTCACCATAAAATTAATAGAAACGGCACGGCATCACCCTTCGTGCATTAACTCTCATATCATGGCACGACATTACCCTTCGTTCTTTTACACTCACAATATGGCACGACATCACCTTTTGTGTATCAACACTCACAATATGGCACGACATCACCCTTCGTGCATTAACACTCACAATATGGCACGACATCACCCTTCGTGCATTAACATTCCCCCTTACCATAATGCAATGTATAAATAACAACAGAAAGATAGAATAACAAGTACAAACCTTACTTCAACATTTAGTTCCATAACATCAATCTCAACTTTGAAATAAAAACTCAATTATCACCAAAAAATTCGTAAACATGATAAGAACGATAAATTGAACAACACTAGTATAACACATAGCAATTAAGCATAGGAATTAGACAATATAAGATAAACTGAGAAACATGAAAAACAGGTAAATTGGCAGCGCATAAGTACTCGTCACCTTACATATACGCCGCTCACATGAATTTCACTTAGCAAGTAATCTAATGTTCCTAATTTCCTCAAGTCAGGGTTAGACATAATACTTACCTCGCTCCGAAGGCCACTTAATTCTCAATTACAGCTTTTCCTTTGGAATTCACCTCCAAACCACTCGCATCTATTTAAAAATAACTCAATAATATCAAATATTGCTAAAGGAATCAATTATATTGCGTAAGTTAAATTTTCCCAAATTTTCTTCCAAAAAGTCGAAAAATCGACCCCGGGCCAGCTTGGTCAAAACTCGAGGTTCGGACCAAAATCCTTTTACCCATTCACCCTCGAGCCCGAATATGTAATTAGTTTTGGAATCCGACCTCCAATTGAGGTCTAAATCCTCAAATTTTGAAATTCCTAAGTTCTACCCAAAAAATCCTAATTTCACCATAATAATTCTAGATTCTAGGTTGAAATCTTGTTATAAGATGTCAAAGATTGAAAGAAAAGAGTTAGGAATCACTTACCTATGATTTGGGGAAGATTTGGTCTTTGGAAAATCGCCTCTTAAGATTTAGGGTTTTGAAAATATGAAGAATGAATGAAAAATCTCGTCTAAGCCCCTTTTTCTCAGCTACAGGTGTCGCAATTGCGACCCGAGCTTCGCAAATGCGAAGGAACAATCACAATTGTGATGCCCTTCACAATCCCGCTGCCTTCGCAAATACAAGGAAAGTGTCGCATTTGCGACCACTGAACCTCGCAAATGCGAGTAGATGTTCGCATTTGCGAACCTGCCCTTCCCAGACTCCCTTCGCAATTGCGAATGTAACCTCGCAAATGCGAGAACTGCTGGCCCAGGCTTTTGATCGCAATTGCGATGAAAGCCTCGCAATTGCGGACCCTTTTATGTTCGCATTTGCGATGCCTGGTCTCGCAATTGCGAGATCAGAGGCCTGCAACAAGTTCAGTTATACCAGCAACATTGTTTAAGTTCAAAACATCCCTTGGCCTATCCGAAACTCACCCGAGCCCTCGGGGCTCCAAACCAAACATGCACACAGGTCTAAAAACATCATACGAACTTGCTCGCGCGATCAAATCGCCAAAATAACACCTAGAACTACGAATTTAGCACCAAATCAAATAAAATTCTCAAGAACACTTTAAAAGTCATATCTTCTCAACTGGACGTCCGAATCACGTCAAATTAACTCCGTTTCTCACCAAATTTCACAGACAAGTCTTTAATATCATAATGAATCTGTACCAGGCTCCGAAATCAAAATACGGACCCGATACTAACAATTCCAAATATCAATCAATTCTTAAAAATAAATAATTTCCAAACTTTTAATTTTCATAAAAAATTCATAACTCAAACTAGGGACCTCCGAATTTAATTCCGGGCATACGCCCAGGTCCCATTATTTGATACAGACCTACCGGGACCGTCAAAGCATGGATCCGGGACCGTTTACCAAATATATTGACCAATGTCAATAAAAATCAACTTTTAAGACAAAAATTCTTATTCTTATTAGTTTTCAACATAAAAGCTTTCCGGAAACCTGCCCGGACTGTGCACGCAAATAGGGGAGGGTAAAAATGAGATTTGTAAGGCTTAAGAGCTCAAATTCGAGTTCTAAGATATAAGATGACCTTTTGGGTCATTACATTCTCCACCTCTAAAATAACCGTTCATCCTCGAACGGACATAGAAAAGTACCTAGGCTGGTGAAAAGGTGGGGATATCTACTCCGCATATCGGATTCGGACTCCCAAGTAGTTGCCTTAATAGGCTGACCTCTCCATTGCACTCGAACTGAAGGGTAACTCTTTGATCTCAACTGGCGAACTTTCCGGGCTAGAATTGCCACCGGCTCCTCCTCGTAAGTCAAATCCTTGTCCAACTGGACAGAGCTAAAATCTAACACATGGGACGGATTGCCGTGATACTTTCGAAGCATGGACACATGGAATACCGGATGAACAGCTGCTAAACTAGGTAGCAACACAAGCCTGTAAGCCACCTCTCCCACTCTCTTCAGAATCTCAAAAGGTCCGATATACCCAGGGCTCAACTTGTCCTTCTTTCCGAACCTCATTGCACTCTTCATGGGTGATACCCGATGTAACACTCTCTCTCCGACCATGAATGCAACATCATGAACTCTACGGTCGGAATAACTCTTTTGCCTGGACTGAGCTGTGCGAAGTCGATCCTGTATAATCTTGACCTTGTCCAAGGCCTCCTAAACTAAATCCTTACCCAATAACCGAGCCTCTCTCGGCTCAAACCACCAAACTGGCGACCTACACTGTCTACCATATAATGCCTCACAGGGAGCCATCTGAATGCTCGACTAATAGATATTATTGTAGGCAAACTCTGCTAACGGCAAAAACTGATCCCAAGAACCTCCAAAGTCAATAAATCAGGCACGGAGCATATCCTCCAAGATCTGAATAGTACGCTCGGACTGTCCGTCCGTCTGAGGATGGAATGTTGTGCTCAACTCAACCCTCGTACCTAACTCACGTTGTACTGCCCTCCAAAAGTGCGAGTTAAACTACGTACCTCGATCAGAAATGATAGACACGGGCACATCGTGAAGACGGACGATCTCACGAATGTAAATCTCTGCCAACCGCTCCGAGGAATAGGTAACTGCCACAGGAATGAAATGCGCTGACTTAGTCAGCCTGTCCACAATAACCCAAACTGCATCGAACTTTCTCTGAGTCCGTGGGAGTCCAACAACAAAATCCATAGTGATACACTCCCACTTCCACTCTGGAATATCTAACCTTTGAAGTAAAACACCAGGTCTCTGATGCTCACTCTTTACCTGTTGGCAATTTAGGCACCGAGCTACGTAGGCAACTATATCCTTTTTCATTCTCCTCTACCAATAATGTTGCCACAAATCTTGATACATTTTGACGGTACCTGGATGAATAGAATACCTGGAATTGTGTGCTTCTTCAAGAATTAATTCATGAAGCCCATCCACATTAGGCACACAAATATGACCCTGCATCCTCAAAACTCCGTCATCTCTAACAATAACCTGTTTGGCACCACCGTGCCACACTGTGTCTCTAAGGACAAGTAAATGAGGATCGTCATCCTGCCGATCTCTGATGCGCTCAAACAAAGAAGACCGAGCAACTGTACAAGCTAGAACACGGCTGGGCTCCGAAACATCCAACCTCATGAACTGGTTGGCTAAGGCCTGAACATCCAATGCAAGCGGTCTCTCACCAACTGGAATATTTGCAAAGCTACCCATACTGACTGACTTTCTACTCAAAGCATCGGCCACCACATTGGCCTTTCCGGGATGATACAATATGGTGATATCATAGTCTTTCA
The DNA here is from genome assembly GCA_000715115.1 of Nicotiana otophora. Lineage (NCBI taxonomy): Eukaryota > Viridiplantae > Streptophyta > Magnoliopsida > Solanales > Solanaceae > Nicotiana > Nicotiana otophora. The sequence goes on from AWOL01S0008558.1 coordinate 86,934, forward strand.
ATAGCTCTAGCCACCTCCTCTACCTCAAATTGAGTTCCTTCTGCTTGAACAAATACTGCAAGCTCCGATGATTAGTGAATACCTCATATGGCACGCCGTGAAGTTAGTGCCCCCAAATCTTCAGCGCATGAACAATGGCTGCCAGCTCTAGATCATGAACAGGGTAATTCTTCTCGTGAACCTTCAGCTGCCGCGAAGCATATGCAATAACCTTGACACCCTGCATCAACACCGCACCCAAACCAATACGGGATGTGTCACAATATACTGTATAAGATCCTGAAACTGTGGGTAACACCAATACCGATGCCGTAGTTAAAGTTGTCTTGAGCTTCTGAAAGCTCGTTTCACACTCGTCTGACCACCTGAACGGGGCACCCTTCTGGGTCAATCTGGTCAATGGTGCTGCTATGGATGAAAACCCCTCCACAAATCGACGGTAATAGCCCGCCAAACCCAGGAAACTACGAATCTCTATAGCTGATGTGGGTAGAGGCCAGTTCTGAACTGCCTCAAGCTTCTTAGGATCCACCTGAATACCCTCTGCTGATACAACGTGACCCAAGAAAGCAACTGAACTCAACCAAAACTCATATTTTGAGAACTTAGCATATAACCGGCTGTCTTTCAGAGTCTGAAGAACGATTCGAATGTGCTGCTCATGCTCATCTCGACTGCGGGAGTAGATCAAGATATCATCAATAAACACAACCACAAAAGAATCCAAGTAGGGTTTGAACACCCGGTATATCAAATCCATGAATGCTGCTGGGGCATTTGTCAGCCCAAATGACATCACTAGAAACTCATAATGCACATACCGAGTCCGAAAAGCTGTCTTAGGAACATCGGATGCCCTAATCCTCAACTGATGGTAGCCAGATCTCAAATC
>AWOL01S0008558.1:104053-132719 GCA_000715115.1 Nicotiana otophora
TTAGAGTTCGTGACTCAGTACTACCAGTCTTGGGAGGTTGTACATTCATATTTGTTCCGCTGTTAGTTTTGGTTATTTATTTAATTCAAAAAAAAATAGCTTCAAAATGTGATAGAAATCGGCTTACCTAGTCATAGAGACTAGGTGCCATCACGACGCCTGTGGTGGAATTTTGGGTCGTGACAATGTACTGCCCAACTTTCCTCTTCGCGAACGCGATCCCTCCTTCGCTAGCGTGAAGCTTTAATGCCCAATACCCCAGCTCGGCCTCGCCTTTCTACGCAAACGCGAATGCCTTCACGCGTTCGTGATGAGCACTGCCATCACCCTTCACGAACGCGGTCCCTTCTTTGCGAACGCAAAGAGAAATTTCTCGCCTGCCCCAGTTCCCCTTCGCGAACACGAAGAAGGAAACCAGAGCTGGACACCAGAAATCCTTCAGCTGTTCCCAAGTCCGAAAATGATCCGTTAACCTTCCGAAATTCACCTGAGGCCCTCGGGACGTCAACCAAATACACCAACAAGTCCTAAAATATCATACGGACTTAATCAAAGCCTCAAATCATATCAAATAACGCTAAAATCACAAATCACACTCCAATTCAAGCTTAATGAAACTTAAGAATTTTCAACTTCTACATTCGATGCCGAAACCTATCAAATCAAGTCCGATTGACCTCAAATTTTGCACACAAGTCATAAATTATATAACGGAGCTATGAAAATTTTTAAAACTGGATTCCGACCCCGATATCAAAAAGTCAACTCCCCGGTCAAATTTCAAACTTAAATTCCTATTTTAGACATTTCAAACCTAATTTAACTATGGACTTCCAAATAAAATTTCGATCATGCTCTTAAGTCCAAAATCACCATGCAGAGCTGTTGGAATCTTCAAAATTTTATTATGGGGTCGTTTACATATAGGTCGACATCCAGCCAAACATTTCAACTTAAGTTTAAAACTTTGAAACTAAGTGTTCCAATTCATTCTAAAAACCTCATCGGACCCGAACTAATTACCTCGGCAAGTCATATAACAATTATAAAGTACAGAATGAGCAGTAAATAAGGAAACGGGGCTACAACCTTTAAAACGACTGGCCGGGTCGTTACTATTATATACAGTTCAAAGATTAATACACAATCATATAAATACAAATATGAAAATGAATAGAGAATTTGCTTACCTTAAATAGTCAATGCGAATAGCAGAATTGAAGGGGCGGGGGGGTTTAGGTTGAAAACATACGTGACGCAGTGAGTATCGATGTAGGCTATTATTCTAAAAATGAATATTTTAGAGATAAAATAGTAAAAATCTTGGTCAAACTTAAAGTGTTTATAAGCTAAAAATTCATAAGCTGGGGGTGACTAGCTTATGACTTTTGGCTTATTTTTTACTTATAAGAACTTGGCTTATAAGTACTTTTTAAAAGTGTAAGAGGGGGTGAATTATAATTTTTCTTCTCTTTTTCGAGGTAGTCGAGTAATTTGTGTTCTAGTCGACTAGGATTTTCAGGAACATAATATAGAAGATAAATTGCAGAAATTAAATGATACAATATGTTTTATACTGGTTCAGATTCAGAGTGAATCCTACGTCCAGTCCCATTGGATTGCAATTGTGATCTCTTTCAAGTATGAAGTAGCTTAGTACAAATAGGTTGATGTTGTTATACACCAACAACTTTTGTCACTTTGTTCTTCGCTCTATAATTGATACAATACCTCACCAGTATGTTTTTTTTTCTCTCTCTCTCTCTCTTCTCTTCTTTGTTACACAAGAAATCTAAAGCAGACTACAATGTTTGTTTTAAGTAGAACAAAGAGATTGAAATTGGTTTGATCAAAGTATATATTTCCAAGACTGGTGCAATAAGTATTTATACTTCTCGAGGCCTTCATGTCTTGTACGTCATTTTGAGAGATTGCAAACCCAAGGGAGTTTTACTTAGAAGGAATCGTAAATTGATTCTTTCCAAGATTAATTCTTCTATTGATTTGCCTTGATTCGCGGGCTTGATTTATTTCTTCCTTTAATGAGAGAATATTCCCGTTGTCAAATCCCTTGATTGATGATTCGACTGGCGTCTTTATGTGGGAGAATATTTAGTAGATAATTTCGTGCCCTTGACCTCATTTGATTGAGATCCTTATAATATCCTTTTTGATTGACTTTGCCAGCTCCCTTGATTGATTTTTCCGCTCCTCTTTCCTTTTTCGTTTGATCCTTTATGCCTCCATTCTATTGCTCAGAAATTGTTCCTGCACATAAGGAGTAATTGGTTATTTTGCATCATTGAAATTAACTTAGATCTAACAATCTCTCCCTCTTTGATGATGACAAAATAACAATGAAAATACTTCCCTGTTGATTAGCTGCCTTGAGTGTGTTGTAGTCAGCTCCCCCTTAATCTGCGTTTCTTGGTAGATATGTCTAGTCGACTCCCCTTCAGTTGAACATTCGGTTGTGCCTCAGTTGTAGTTGACTCCCCTTCAGTTGTATACCGTATGATGTTCTTGCAAGTTGAACATCTGCAGAAAAATAGAACACAGAACACATAAACATATAGAAACACAGGACTTTAAACGTGCTTACTATTTCTCCCCTTTTGTCATCAACAAAAATAAAAGCACACAGGAAAGAAGTATTTGTCCTAAGAGTACAACCCATAACTGAATCATCAGTCACAAAACAACGCAAAAGGAAACTGACTTAAACAACCAAACATCAGCGACGTAGAAAGTAAGTAAGGGTGTTGTAAACTGCCTCCTTGAGGCGATCAAAGCTGGCATTCACTGTGACAGAGACACCATCAATTATGTCTCTCTTTGAAGGGCCTTACTACTTTTTCTGCAGTCTTGAGAATCTGCACTCGAATCTTGGACACGTCAGACCATGTCTCCTTTGACACTTCCATGGATATCTTCAATCTTGCTTTGCATAGAGGTTAAGTAGTCCTTGATGACATATAATGTTTCATTGATGGAGACAAGCTTTTCTAAGAGGTCAGGATCACTTGCACTGGGGTGAGACACATAAGCTTTTGCCTTGGAGTCAGAGAAGACTGTCTTGGTTTCACTTTCTTATTTCTTGACTCAGGCTCCCTTTACATAAATATAGCCCATGCTAGCAAATCCCCTAGAGTTGTAAGACTTGGTGACAATGATATAAGGGATATGTTGTTGGCTTCTAGCTGATGGGTAATAACCATACTATAAGGAAGACTTGTGGGATCATTGGCACTTTCTATCATGAAATTGATGACCCAAGAAGACAATGAATGGGGTTTCGACCCATTTTCAACTCTTTTCCATTTTTGAGCTCGGGTAAGGCGATTCTTGGGAGATGTTTACGGGAAAATATTGGGGTAAGTATTCCTTATCCTATATTGATTATATTTCATGATTTTATACTCATTAATATCATGAATTCGTGTATTTATGAAAGAAAAATTAGATTTTTATAAAATCTTCCAAAACTAAAAAATTAAGATTTGAAGGTCCATTTGATATCGGAATTGGACAATTTTTGTATGGTTGAACTCGTAGCGGAACGGGTGTTCGGATTTCGTAAGTTTTTCCGGGCTTTGAGACGTGGGTCCCACTGTCGAATATTTAAATAAATTTTGGATTTTTATTCGGAAAATTTGTAAATTCATATGGAATTAATTCCTATAATTAGTATTGAATATATCGAATTGTTTGTGAATAGATTTGAAGCTTTCAGAGATAAATTTAAAAGGAAAAGCTGTGGTTGAGTAATTGATTGGAATTTGCAAAGCGAGGTAAGTGTCTTGGTTAACCTTGACTTGAAAGAATAGAACCCTTAAATTATTTGTTATGTGAAATAAATGTGAACGACGTATAGGTGAGGTGACGAGTGTCTATACGTCGTGGAATTTATTGTTTGCCTGCTTACTTGAAAAATCATAAATTATTTTAAACTATAAATTAATTGTTATAATAATTATTTCTCTCTTATTCTTTGCCAAATATTAATTCTTAAATTCCTGTAATAATTGCTACATGCTTATTTGAATTATGTGCACTAATTGCTACTTGATATTTAGCATATTAAATATTAAACTGTCTATTTTCTCCCTGATGTTCAAAATAAATTGTTATTGTCATTGTCTGTTTCATAATTAAATCATAATTATTGAATGTTTGTTGTCTTATAATTTTATATTAATTGTTGCATTTATTGGAGAAATTTCTTCTATAAGAATTGATTGAAATGGATATATTGGAGGATCGGATTGCACGCCACAACAGACTTATTAAAAAGTCCATATTGGAGGATCAGGTTGCACGCCGTAACAAACTTATTAAAAAGTCAATATTGGGGGATCGGATTGCACGCCGCAATAGACTTATTTAAAAGTCAATATTGGGGAATCGGATTGCACACCGCAATAGATTTATTTAAAAGTCAATATTGGGGGATCGGATTGCACGCCGCAATAGACTTATTTAAAAGTCAATATTGGGGAATCGGATTGCACACCGCAATAGATTTATTTAAAAGTCAATATTGGGGGATCGGATTGCACGCCGCAACAGACTTATTTAAAAGTCTATATATATACTTGATTGAAATAAATATATGACAGACTTGATTAAAAGGAATATATTGGGAGAGCGGGTTGCACACTGCAACAGAATTGAATGTAAAAATATTGTGAGGGCGGGTTTTACGCTGCAATAGAATTGGTTGAAATAATAATGGATTATGACTGCTGAGTTGGCTTCAATTATTATAAATGAGTTACCTGATTTATTTCTATTATTTGTTGTTGTTATTAATATTGCGTACAGGTTAATATAAGTGAACCGCCTTAGCCTCGTCACTATTTCGTCGAGGTTAGGCTCAGCACTTACCAGTATATGGGGTCGGTTGTACTGATACTACACTCTGCACTTTTTATGCAGATTTTGGAGTTGGTCCCAGCGGCGTACCATAGACTTGCTCGAATTTCAGCTACCAGAGGAGACTTGAGGTATAACTGCATGGCGTCCGCAGTTCTGAAGTCCCCGTGTATTTTACTTTAGCTGTGTGTTTATTTTCAGACAACTTATTTTATTCAGACCTTTATTTGTATTTATTCTAGAAGCTCGTGCACTTGTGATACCAATTCTAGGATGGTATTTAGACACCGTTGTTTTTATGGGTTATTTCACTATATTTCAAACTTTTCTTTAGAATTTATTTTTTTGATTATTAATAATTTAAAGATTGTTTAAAAATTAGTTAATATTATTCTAACGTTGGCTTGCCTAGCAAGTAAAATGTTAGGCGTCATCACTGTCCGATGGTGAAAATTTCGGGTCGTGACATTAAATTTGTATTTGGTTTTTATTTCTGGTCGGCGACTGAATCAGTCGCAAAATTAGCGACTGATTCGGCCGCAAATTACTTTAATTCAAATGTCCCATATTATTCAATTTGCGACTGAATCCGTCGCTAATTTTGCGACTGATTCAGTCGCAAATATATTGCGATCACGTATTTTTTGACTGACACTTTTCAGTCGGAAATCCATAAAAATATACGATTTCCGACCGATTTTCGACTGATTTGACGGTCGCAAATTTGCTGTTTTTTAGTAGTGATTTTTTGAGACTCCTTTAGGGTAAGGTCAAGAATATTCTTCAATTCATTACATCTATCTTAGTTATAGGATCTTACCTCGCTTGTTTCACCTCGTGCTATGAAACAGTTTTTAGTATCTTCCTTGCATTCATCGTCTGATGTATCTTCAACGGTCTAGCAACCAGAATATTTGTTCATGTCGTTTTCCAGGATGGTCATGAAGCACAAATTTGCTATTTCTTCGTATTCTTAACTATCTTCATCACTCCAGCTTCCGAAGAATTTGTTTTTATTGACCTCCCTGGAGGTTTTTTTTTTAAGATATGGACATTCACCTTGAACATGCCCATATCTTCTACACTCATAACACTTTCCGTCATTCTTGCCTTGTTCATTGTATTGCCTGGTTCGCTTAGATAGCATCCTTCCTCTTCTTGTGTTTTTATATTTTTTCATTAATCCATCCATGTTTCTTGATACTATTGCAATTTCTTCTTCAAGAGCTTCTGGATCGTCATCAATATCATTCTCAGGTCCTTCAGTTGTAGTTTTGAAGGCAACTGTTTTCTTCTTTTCTTACTGACTTGTTTTCTTGAGATGGGTTTCCTCGAATGCTATACGATCTTCTCGTAGTTAATCATATGAAAGTTTATTTAGATCTTGAGATTCGAGTGCAACTACTTTCGTTTGCCAAGTGGTAGGTAAATTCCTTAGGTTTTTTCGAATTTGATCACCACTTGAGTAAGGTTTACCAAAGGCTTTTAGATCGCCAATGATTTTGCTGAATCTTGTGAACATTTGCTCAACGGATTCTCCTTCTTTTATCTGGAAAATTTTATAATCATAAACCAATATGTTTATTCGAGTTTCTTTCACTTTGTTGGTTCCTTAATAGGCGACTTCCAGTTTGTCCAATATTTCTTTGGCTGTATCACAGATTGAAATTTTCTCATACTCTTCTCCACTTATAACTTTATACAACAGGTTTTATGCCTTAGCATTAACCTGAATGACCGCCATTTGTTCGTATGTATATTTATCTATATCTTCAGGATCAGCAAGTGGTTGAGCTGCTGCTGGTAGTGGATAATTTACCTATTTGATAACGCGACAACCTTTCACATCATAAGATTTTGTATAAATTTTCATTTGTACTTTCGAGTGAGAAAAATGTTGTCCATTGAAATATGGTGGCCTGACTTGAGACGTACCTTCTTGAAAGAGTGCTCTAACAATTAACTTGATTTGCCATAATCTTTTCTCACAAGCTGTTAATCAAAAAGTGTGAGACCTGCTCTGATACCAATTGAAAGTGCAAGATGTGGTGAATTGTATTTTTTCTTCTTTTTTTCGAGGTAGTCGACTAATTTGTATTCTAGTCGACTAGACTTTTCAGGAACAGAATATAGAAGATAAATTGCAGAAAGTAAATGACACGGTGTGTTTTATACTGGTTCGGATACAGAGTGAATCCTTCGTCCATTCCTCTTGGGTTGCAAGGGTGATCTCTTTCAAGTATGAAGTAGCTTAGTACAGATGGGTTGATGTTGTTATACACCAACAGCTTATGTCACTTTGTTCTTTTCTCCATAATTGATACAATGCCTCACCAGTATTCTTTTCTCTCTCTCTCTTCCCTTCTTTGTTACACAAGAAATCTAAAGCAAACTACATTGTTTGTTTGAATTGGAATAAAGATATTGAAATTGGTTTGATTAAAGTATATATTTCCAAGACTGATGCAGTAGGTATTTATACTTCTCGAGGCCTTCATGTCTTGTATGTCTTTTCGAGAGATTGCAAACCCATGAGAGTTGTACTAAGAAGGAATCGTAAATTGATTCTTTCCAAGATTAATTCTCTATTTATTTGCCTACTCGTGGGCTTGATTTATTTCTTCCTTTAATGAGAGAATATTCTCGTTGCCAAATCCCTTGATTGATGCTTCGACTGGCGTCTTTATGTGGGAAAATCTTTAGCATATAATTTCGTGCCCTTGACCTCCTTTGATTGAGATCCTTCCTATAATATCCTTTTTGAATGATTTTGCTAGCTCCCTTGATTGATTTTTCCGCTCCTCTTTCGGTTTTCGTTTGATTCATTTATGCCTCCATTCTATTGCTCAGAAATTGTTCCTGCACATAAGGAGTAATTGGTTATTTTGCATCATTGAAATCAACTTAGATCTAACACTTTTAACTTACCAAACGCATAGATAAGCCAAAAAGTACTTATAAGCTGATTTGACCAGCTTATAAACTTAGCCAAACACACTCTATATATGTTTTCGTTGAGACGACACTATTGAAGGTTTAAGGCTTGAGTTAGCTTTAGAATTATAAGTTTGATATCGTGCTCGCTTATATATTTTTATGATTAGGAACTTTTACGGATAGCAAAAATATTGGTGATAAATGTTTGAGGTCGTTGATTAATGTATATCATTATACATATTTTCAGTAGTTTTTAAAGGAATGAAAATATCTTTCCTATAATTCGAAAAGTTTAAATGCAAAAGTAAATTTTCAAGTAAATTTTCTATACTTTTACTTTTCAGTAATACAATTTGTTATAATGATTAGTATTAATATTTATTTTTATACCTTTTAAACTCTTTTTTACTTGTAATTGTGGATCAATGAATTACAGATACTTCTAAGGCGCTGAGAAATAAGCAAAAAAGATATTAGTGCTCCTAAACTCTAGCATATACTCCTTTTGACCCAGCCATTCGGATTTTCTTTTCTATGCAGACTCGACAATTTAAAATAAATTCTTGGATTTAGTTATTCCCCTATTCAGAAGATTATGGTAAATTTTAATCTATGTTGAAATACTAAATATTAAAAATTCTTACATATAAAGAATGGTTCAAATAGTAGAAGTTTTAGGCAATTTTAGATTTCTAAATACTAGAAAAATAATATAATTTATAACTTTTTCCAAATACTATATTTAAGAGCTGTTTGGTTCAAGGAATTAGGTTGATTATTCCAATATAAAATTAATATTATATTATAAATAAAAAACATTTATATAAATATACCCTTCTAATTATCGAGCTCCAGCGTTTCATATGTAAGGCCGTTTGGTTCAAGGGATTAGGTGAATTATTTCGTGATAAATTTTAGGGATTAAATTTATTTCATATTTAGTTGGAGATATTAGCCAAAATTAGTTTTTATTTTATTTCAAAATTTTGATGTAATTTATCTCATATAAAAGGCGGAATATCCCAATTTTGTACCAAATGACCCGCTAAATTTAAATGTTATTAAATTATATAATATTTAAAAATTACATGAAGAAAGTACCAAATGGTATTCATAGTTAAAAAATATTTAAAATTGCGATTCATTTGGTAGAAAATTTTAAATATTTTTAAATTAAAGGTCAAAAGTATTTTTTTTTTTCCAAAAGTACTTTTTTTCTCTCAACTTAAGGTGTTTTGACCAAGTTTTTTTGTGGGAAAAAAGTACTTTTGGGAAGAAGCAAAACAATTTATGAGAAGTAAAAAAAAAAATAGATTCTTCCCAAAAATAGAAACAGAAATGGTGACTTTTCCGGATAAGTACAGAGCGCATTTTATATATGTTTCCTCGCTTGAGAGGACTGCTCTGATGGTAAGCAACCTCCACTTCCAACCAAGAGGTTGTGAGTTTGAGTCACCCCAAGAGCAAGGTGGGGAGTTCTTGGAGGGAAGGATGCCGGGGATCTATTGGAAACAACCTCTCTACCTCATGGTAGGGGTAAGGTCTGCGTACACACTATCCTCCCCAGACCTCACTTAGTGGGATTATACTGGGTTGTTGTTGTTGTTGCTTGTGCAATTGGATAATAATATTTTCTTAAAGTGTGGAACCTTACATACTTGGCTGCAAATAACTTCCTATCTTCTCATATAAAAACAAAAGTATATATTTATGTTGCTTTGAAGTTTAGTATGCAAGACACTGGAAAATTTTCTTCATTTTTTGTATATGTATTATTATGCTCGGTTAGATGTTTTCATTCTTGAAAGAGGAAGTGTATTTATCTTCTGGGGTTATCCTTCAGGTCTAACATTCAATTTTTACTAATGACAATTATATTGTAGCCATTTGAAATTACGAGAAACAGAGTTATTCAAGCTCATAAATAACGATCTTCCTTCTAGTTTTAGTTGTTGACTATAAAATTTTTATATATAATAATAAGGGTATGAGAGTTAAATATTCACAATTTCTTTATCTATATCGAATTTAATTAAGATATGTGAATATTTTCGTATTGTCTATTCACTACTCCAATTGATTCTTTAATAATGATGATTTTTTTTCCATGATGAATGACAATTGTGTGTGCTAATATAATACCAGTACTAAGTTTTATAGGGTCCTCAATCCAAAAAGATAATTATATTTCCTTCCGATCAATTTCTATAGCGTCAACTTATTGTAAGTTTTTTTTTTCAATTGGAGCATTTTGTTGGTAAATATTTTATTTTCTATCTCTAGTTAATTTTAAAGAAATGATTTTAATTTTATCATTGTACCGCAATAAATTCACTAGTTTATATATACTCAAAGTATTACTTTTTCAAAGGTCAGAGTTGATTGGGGTGCAACAGTTTGAGGAACATTCTACATCACTATATTTCCATGCCTTCCAAAAAGAACTCCTGAAACTTCTGGAACATTCAATTAGTTTTTCTCTCTCACACATAAATAGCAGAAAAACTCCCCGTTTCTCTCATCGTAAAACACAACTAACAACTTTAGCTATCAAAAGAATATCAACAAAGTTAACAAATGGAAAGCCCATTCTACGGAAGCTATTGGTCCCAGCCGACTCGCCCTCGCTATTCCTCAAACATGAAAGGAATACCCGTGCTGCCGATACATCAAAATGCTATCGGTATTAAGCCGGTTGTTCAGATTCCGGTCCACTTCGTCGGTTCGGATCCTGAGCGGTCTGTTTTAGTCTTGAAGACTCAGAAATCTAAGCCGGACCAGTCCCTTTTCTCCTTAAGGATTCAGAAGGTATTCAGAGGCTTTTTAGTGAGAAAAAGCGTGAAGAAAATCATATCAATACGAAAAGAGGTGGACGAAATTGAGCGCAAGATTTTCTGCGGCGAAATGGCGGAGTTGATTCAGAGAGACGAAAGGGAGAGGTTGCGGGTGAATGAGACACTCATGTCTCTGCTTTTGAAATTGGATTCCGTTCGTGGAGTTGATTCCGGTGTTAGGGACTGCAGAAAGGCTGTGATTAAAAAGGCAATCTCTTTGCAAGAGAAAATTGACTTTATTGTTTCCGCAGGTAATCAAATTGCAGTCAAAGAGGAGAATAAATACAATGATTCCGATGAAGTCCCTAAACTGGTCAATCCGACCGAATACATCCCCCATTCCACAGGAAATCAGGACGAAATTGAAAAATCGACATATCAGAGTGAAGTTTCTGATCTATTGGAGCAGAGTGTGGAAGCAGAAAATCAAGCAGCATTGAATTGTACGAAGAAAGATGAGAAAACACAAGTAGAGGGCGAATGCGATGCAGCACCATCAATTGAGAAGTCTGATGAGTTGCCGGAGGTAAAGGAGGTAAGTGTGGAGAGAGGCGAAGTAGGAGATGTGATTGAAAGAATTGATGAGGAGGAGAATGAAGGAGGGTTACATGGGGAAGATGAGAGTAGAAAAAACAGAGAGTTGATGGAGAAAATGGTGGAAAAGAATGAGAAGATGATGAGAATGATGAATGAGCTGTGCCATAGAAACGAAATGCAAACGCTGATGCTGAATTCGCTGGCGCAGAGGGTGGCGCAATTAGAGAAAGCTTTCCTATTTGATAGGTTGAAGGCAAAGACAAAGAAAAAGAGGCATGCTGCTTAAAAACTGCTCCAGCAGAAGCCGAGCGAATCTTGTTTGAGAGTGTTTACAATGACTCTGTGTTTCTAATGAGCAGTTCGTTGGTTTTGTCTTTTTTTTTATCTTCTCTTACGCATTCATATTTTAGTTATTTTGGGACGTGTACTTACGTAAAACAGAGATATTGGAATGTAAAGCTTATTACCATGGAACTTCATTATGCTGGACTTTCGCCTTGTGATTCTTTGGTTTAGTTACTGGAACTAAATTGGTAATTTTCCGTAGCACTAAAAAGGCATCATCGCATGTGTCCTTCTTATTCGGCTTCTCCTCTTATGATGTTAGATACATCTCTCCCTCTCTATATATAGTGGATGGAGGCCATGGAAGAAGTGAGTTGCACCTCTCTATGACCAAAAATCACATTTATTTATTTTCTTAGATTTTTTTTTACTTTATTTGTTTTGTTTTGATTTCTGAGGACATGACCCTGGATATAAGTTGTGGAGGTCGAGCATTAGGGTTGTAGGTTAGGAGATAGAAGGCTAGTATGATACTGTTTTGTTTTAGGCTGCTAGTGGCTCCGTTGTGTTCTTAATACTTCATTAAGGTTATAGGTTAGGCTTTAGTATGTTTAGTGGCCCTTGTTGTGTCTATATTATTCCCTTGCGTCTGTAGTACCGTCCATTTGTTACTGCTCAATGTTGTTACTTTTCTCTCTATTTTTTGGTTATTGCGTTGTTAGTGTTATTTTTCTGGATTCCTTCGTTGTTATTGATACACTGTCTCTTTTTTTCTTCTTGTGTCGAGGATCTATCAAAAACAACCTGGAATAAGATCTGCGTACACACTATTCTCCTCAACTTGTACAATCTCACTTGGCTGTTTGTTGTTGTTGCTTTAACAAGCCTAAAAGTTATCTCTTTATATCAATTAATGAAAAAAAAGAGTAAATTTAATAGCTGTTACAGTTAACAAATACAGTTGTGCATTAATTATTATTTTAATAAAGGTTGCGCACCACGTCTGATCAAAAAATACAGGCCTCGAACAATGAGTCTCTCTTTTTACAAAGGTTAAGTGTGTCATATCATATTTTTGACATTCTTCATAGTTTTTTTCTTGACACAAGGATTTGTTCATTGGACGATGATGATTGCGGTTGCTATCGGTGGTGGCAAAATAGTTAAAAAAAAATAATTATTTACCCATATTATCCATTAAAATATGAGTTGAATAATGAACTTTTTAAAAACGGATCAAATATGGATAAGAACGATATTATCCATTTAGAAAATAAATAACTAATGGATAACTAATGAGTTTAACTTTTACATTTGTAAAGCCTCAAATTAGGGGTTCCTCAAGTTTGGGAGATTAAGAATTCTCCCAAAAGTGATCATATTAAAGAAGTCATGGATAATATGGATATCCATATTATCCGCCGGTTAACCGTTTTTAATCTGTATTAAATATGGGTTGGGTCGAATAATTTATTCATTTTTTGCATTACCCGTTTTAACCCGATCTATATCCTATCCGACCCGCCCATTTGCCACCACTAGGTGCTATATATCTGTCAAAATGGCATGACGTAGCCATTTTTACGGCTGGCTATCCAAGAATAGCCACTATTGCTAATGTAATTGATTTTTAGCCATTTTAACTTAAAATATATTAGTAAGTGACATAATTGCCCTTGAACGTTTTAACATCCTGTTTAGTTACTTTTTATTTTTTATCGCTCTTCTCTTTCTTTTTATAACAGTGTACGGATTTCGCTTTGGTGAGAGCACTTTCTACAAATTTAGTCTGGGTTAGGTCCAATTTTCTTCAAAATTGTCTGGGTGAATACTGTTTTTACAACAGTGTGTTTGCATTTTCGTTGTTATTGTTGTTTCCTTAGTTTTAAGTTTGATTTCCGTACTGTTAGCATTTAAATATTTGTGGTATTTTAACATTTACGATTTTTTCTCTGTTCAGTAGTTCGTCTTATTTCTGATAATTTTGTCACTATGTTATTAGTTTTATGTTGTAATTTGTAATCGTTGCGTAATTTATTTTGATAAGTTGTTCAAATATTTTTCTAATCTCTGTATATTAGGGTTAATTTTCAAGTATTATTTTGCTTCAACTGCATTATATATTTCTCGAGTTCTTGTTAAAACTTGAAATCCAGAACAATGTGGTGGACTTCATATTTAAAATTTTGATTTTTTTGTAATAAATTTAGTTTCAGCATATTATATTTTTTAATTCTAGACCAGTATTTGTTTATGGAGTTTTATTTTTGTAATAAATTTTGTGTAGTTTATGATACGAGAAATCTGTCTTCCGAAGGCTTGTTTTCCAGTATTTTATACTGGATGATTTTTGATTATGTTTTTTGTTTATGGAGTTTTGTAATAAATATTGTCCAGTATATTATACGGAAAGTCTGTCATCTGAATGTTTATCCTCCAGTATGTTATACTAGATGATTATTATAATATACTTTAGTTTTATTTGTTTCCAGTATATTTTAGGGGAAGTCTGCCGTCTGTAAGCTTGTTGTCCAGTATGTTATACTAGATGAGTTCTGTTTAGACTAGAGTTTTGTTTTGTTTGTGATTACTTTTTTTGAATGATTATTTGTCTTTTTTTTACTACATTCTTTGATCATGTTTCTTCTTTATACCCCAGTATTTATTTCTGGAGTTTCATTGCTTCTAATTAATTTGATCCAGTATATTATACTGGAAGACTGCCATCTATAGGCTTTGTTGTCCAGTACTTTATACTGGATGAGTTCTGTTTAGACTAGAGTTTTGTTTTGTTTGTGATTACTTTTTTTGAATGATTATTTGTCTTTTTTTTACTACATTCTTTGATCATGTTTCTTCTTTATACCCCAGTATTTATTTCTGGAGTTTCATTGCTTCTAATTAATTTGATCCAGTATATTATACTGGAAGACTGCCATCTATAGGCTTTGTTGTCCAGTACTTTATACTGGATGAGTTCTGTTTAGACTAGAGTTTTGTTTTGTTTGTGATTACTTTTTTTGAATGATTATTTGTCTTTTTTTTACTACATTCTTTGATCATGTTTCTTCTTTATACCCCAGTATTTATTTCTGGAGTTTCATTGCTTCTAATTAATTTGATCCAGTATATTATACTGGAAGACTGCCATCTATAGGCTTTGTTGTCCAGTACTTTATACTGGATGAGTTCTGTTTAGACTAGAGTTTTGTTTTGTTTGTGATTACTTTTTTTGAATGATTATTTGTCTTTTTTTTACTACATTCTTTGATCATGTTTCTTCTTTATACCCCAGTATTTATTTCTGGAGTTTCATTGCTTCTAATTAATTTGATCCAGTATATTATACTGGAAGACTGCCATCTATAGGCTTTGTTGTCCAGTACTTTATACTGGATGAGTTCTGTTTAGACTAGAGTTTTGTTTTGTTTGTGATTACTTTTTTTGAATGATTATTTGTCTTTTTTTTACTACATTCTTTGATCATGTTTCTTCTTTATACCCCAGTATTTATTTCTGGAGTTTCATTGCTTCTAATTAATTTGATCCAGTATATTATACTGGAAGACTGCCATCTATAGGCTTTGTTGTCCAGTACTTTATACTGGATGAGTTCTGTTTATACTTTAGTTCTGTTTTATATACTGAATTTTGATCGTGTTTACTAATCTAATTTGTAATATTCTTTGTTTTAATGATTTTATAGAAATGGAATCTTCAAGTAGTATTGTCACGTCCCAAAAACTTAACCTGTCGTGATGACGTCTATCGTGAAACTAGGCAAGCCTAAATCCAACATTTTCCTCCATTACAGTAAAAAAACAACATCTTTTGAAATTAACAGCGAAAGGGTTTAACATTAATAAAAGCCCATTTGAACACAAAATCTACCCAAAATGCAACACAACTGTCCCAATAATCGGGGCGTTACTGAGTACATGAGTGTCTAATAACCGGAACATAGTCCACAAAAATGTCTATAGAAATAAACTCAAAAGTACAAAGAAACTAAGGAAGAGAAAAATCAAGGTCTGCGAACGTTGTGCAGCTACCTCAATAATCCCTGACTCCAAATGCAAAAAAATCAACAGCCGCTGCCGTGATCAGAAATGCCTGGATCTACACATAAAGTGCAGGGAGTAATGTGAGTACACCAGCTTAGTAAGTAACAAGTCCAAACTTTGGACTGAAAGGTAGTGAGGACTCAACCTCAACAGATACAACAAAAATAAATACGCAGAATCGTAGGCATGCTTTCAAGTCAAATATACAGTGTAAGGCAGTAAAGTAAATGCAGATTTAAACAGTGCATAGTATACAACTCGGTATCCTCTACATGCTAATGCACCGACCGTATGAAATGCACCATATGATCCTACTCTCAAGTGCTCAACCATTCGGTACTGTATAAGGCCATCCGTCCCAGGGAAATCCATCCCGGAATATATACAACACCGACTGAAAGTCATCCAGTACCGAGGAAAAAGGGCAATTCAACCCTGTGGAGAAATCCATCTCCAGGTATCATGTTCTTCGGACAAATCCATGTCCAGGAAAATCTATCCCTCAATAATATCATCCGTACTCACTGGGGGTGTGTTACAGACTCCGGAGGGGCTCCTACAGCCCAAGCGCTATCATAATCATTAATATAACTGCTGTGACGTGCAACCCGATCCCATAACTGTCACTCATAACCAGGCACTTGACATCACTCAGTCATCAACCTCTCCAGTCTCATTACGGGCTCACAATGTCATGAAAATAACCCGAAAAATGACACGATGAATCAATAAGTAATTGAGACTGAGACATGACATATATAAAAAATGCATGATCATGACTGAGTATAGAATAGTAAATGAAACTAGTGAGATGATAGCAAGAAATGACCGCTAAGGGTCCAACCAATACCGGCACAAAGCCTAAACATGATATCTAGCACGATCTACAACTCAACTACTTTATCACCTGATGAAAACATGGATATCAACAGGATAGAGTCACTAAACGGTGCCATGGAATCACCAGGTCACAATTCTCACGGTGCACGCCCGCACGCCCGTCACTTGGCATGTGCGTTACCTCAATACCAATCACATAGCATATAATTTGGGGTCTCGAACCCTTAGAACCAAGTTTGAAAATGTTACTTACCTTAAACCAAGCAAAGTCCTACTCCAGAATGCCCTTGCCTCTCAATTTGGCCTCCGAACGTCCCGAATCTATCCACAAGTAATACAATACGATCAATATAGGCTAAAGGAATCAATTCCACAAAAAACAAATACAAAATTATATCCAAAATCCAAAATCGGCTCAAACCTGGCCCCCGGGCCCACATCTCGGAATCCAATAAAACTCAAAAAACCCGAAAGCCTATTCACTCATGAGTCTAACCATACCAAATTTATCAAAATCCGACCTCATTTGGTCATTCAATCCCCAAAATTCACTCTGCAATTCTCAAGCCCTAAACTCCCAAATTTCTAGCTCAAATCCCTAATTAGATGATGAATAAAGCCATGAATTCACGAAATTTATACCATCATGGGTTAGAATCACTTACCCCAACGTTGCTCCTTGAAAACCTTCGAAAAATCGCCTCTCTCCCGAGTTTCTCAAGTCCAAAATTGAAAATGAAAGACAAAACCTCGAGCTGGTGCTTTTTCTGCCCAGCAATACCGCACCTGCGGTCCAATGATCGCTTCTACGATGCCGCACCTGCGGAAATTCTATCGCAGGTGCGTATTTCACTTAAAATCCCGACTTCGCTCCTGCGGCCTCAAGACCACATCTGCGCCTTACGCAGGTGCGGAAACTCTCTCTCTTATGCGGTCAAAATGCTCACCTGCGCCTGCCTACCCGCATCTGCGACTCACACAGGTGTGGGAATCCCTTCGCACCTGTGGTTCCTGCCCAGGTCCTCCATGGCTACATCTGCGACTCCTCATTCGCTCCTGCGGGCTCGCACCTGCGGCTCCCACTCCGCAGGTGCAGAAGACACTAGAACCAGTAGCTTCAACTACATTTCATCGACTCCAATTCTTCCGTTAATCACCCGGAATCACCCTAAGGCTCTCGGGACCTCAACCAAACATACCAACAAGTCATATGACCCCCTACGAACTTAATCGAACCTTCGAATCACCCAAAATAATATCAAAACACCAAATTACCCTCGGATTCAAGCCTAGGAACTTCTAAACTTCCAAATTCCGCAACCGACGTCGAAACCTATCAAACCACGTCCGAATGACCTCAAGTTTTACACACACGTGAAAAATAACACCACGAACCTACTCCAACTTCTGAAAATCCATTCTGACCCCGATATCAAAATTTCCACTGCCGACCAAAATCGTCAAATTTCCAACGTTTGCCAATTCAAGCCAAATTTTCCTACGGACCTCCAAATCACATTCCAGACGCGCTCCTAAGTCCAAAATCACCTAACGGAGCTAACGAAACCATCAAAATTCAAATAAGAGATCCTTTACACATAAGTCAATATCTGGTTGACTTTTCTTAAGCTTCTAATAAATATACTAAGTGTCTCAATTCACTACGAAACCACTCCAGACCCGAACCAACTAACTCGGTACATCACAATATAGCTGAAGAGCACAAAAAGAAGCAGAAATGGGAGAAATAGGGCTACAACTCTCAAAATGACCGGCCGGGTATTTACATCCTCCCCCTCTTAAACAAACGCCCGTCCTCAAACGAGTCTAGAAACATACATGGAGCCTCAAATAGGTGTGGATATCTGCTCCGCATCTCCCGCTCAGTATCTTAGGTGGCCTCCTCCACAGGCTGACCTCTCCATTGCACCTTCACTGAAGCTATATCCTTTGACCTCAACTTCCGAGTGTGCTGCTCCAAAATGGACACCAGCTCTACATCATAAGTCATATCACTATCCAACTGAACCGTGCTGTAGTCCAAAACATGGGACGGATCGGCAATATACTTTCGAAGCATAGAAACGTGAAACACTGGATGCACACTCGACAAGCTGGGTGGAAAGGCAAGCTTATAAGCCACCCCTATCCTCTGAAGCACCTCAAAAGGCCCAATGAACTGGGGGCTCAACTTGCCCCTCTTCCCAAAACTCATAACACCCATTATGGGTGATACCTTCAGCAAAACCTTCTCTCCGACCATGAAAGACACATCACGGACCTTCATGTCCGTATAACTCTTCTACCTAGACTGCACCGTGCGAAGTTGCTCCTGAATTAATTTCACCTTGTCTAATGCATCCTGGACCAAGTCTGTACCCAAGAGCCTAGCCTCACCCGGCTCAAACCATCCTATTGGAGATCTACACTTTCTTCCATATAAAGCCTCGTATGGAGCCTAATGCTCGACTGATAATTATTGTTATATGCAAACTCCGCGAGCGGCAGAAACTGGTCCCATGAACCCCCAAAATCGATGACACAAGCGCGTAACATATACTCCAATATCTGAATAGTGCGCTTGGACTGTCCGTCCGTCTGAGGGTGAAAGGTTGTGCTCAACTCAACCTGATTACCCAACTCTCGCTGCACGGCCCTCCAAAACTGCGATGTAAACTGAGTGCCCCTATCTGAAATGATGGAAACTGGGACACCATACAAGCGAACAATCTCTCAGATGTAAATCTCAGCCAACCGCTCTGAAGAGTAAGTGGTACCAACTGGAATGAATTGCGCGGACTTGGTCAGCCGATCCATAATAACCGAAATAGCATCGAACTTCCTCGAAGTCCGTGGAAGCTCAGCAACGAAGTCTATGGTAATCCACTCTCACTTCCACTCTGGGATCTCTAACCTCTGAAGCAATCCACCTGGTCTCTGATGTTCATACTTAACCCGCTGACAGTTGAGACACCGAGCGACAAACCTCTATATCCTTCTTCATCTGCCTCCACCAATAGTGCTGTCTCAATTACCGATACATCTTCGCGGCACCCGGATGGATGGAATACCGCGAGCTGTAGGCCTCCTCAAGAATTAACTCCCGAAGCCCATTCACATTGGGTACACATATTCGGCCCTGCATCCTCAACACGCTATCATCACCAATAGTCACATCTCTAGCATCACCCCCTAAACTCTGTCATGAAAAACGAGCAGGTGGGGGTCATCATACTGACACTCCCTGATACGGTCATAAAGAGAAAACCCGGAGACCACACAAGCCAGTACCCAACTCGGCTCCGAAAGATCCAATCTGACAAGCTGGCCAGCTAAGGCCTGAACATCTAATGCCAAAGGTCTCTTTGCTGCTGAAAGATATGCTAAACTCCCCAAACTCTTTGCCTGGTGACTCAAAGCATCGACCACCACATTGGCCTTCCCAGGATGGCACAAAATAGTAATATCACAGTCCTTGAGAAGCTCCACCTATCTCCGCTGTCACAAATTAAGATCCTTTTGCTTGAATATGTGCTGCAAACTCCGGTGATCAGTATAGATCTCATAATGAACCCCGTACAAATAGTGCCGACAAATCTTTAAGGCATGCACAATAGTTGCTACATCAAGATCATGGACATGATAGTTCTTCTTATGAGTCTTCAATTAGCGGGAGGCATAGGCAATTACCCTACTCTTCTGCATTAGAACACATCCAATACTTATCCTCGAAGCATCACAATACACGGTGTAAGAACCTGAAGTTGACGGCAGAACTAGAACTGGAGTTGTGGTCAAAGCAGTCTTGAGCTTCTGGAAGCTCTCCTCACACTCATCCGACCACTTGAATGGAGAACCCTTTTGGGTCAATTTGGTCAAGGGCGATGCAATAGATGAAAATCTCTCCACAAAGCGACGGTAATAGCCCGCCAAACTAAGGAAGCTCCTAATCTCCGTGTCTGAGGACGGTCTAGGATAACTCTGCACTGCTTCTATCTTCTTTGGATCTACCTAAATACCCTCACTGGACACCACGTGCCCCAAGAATGCTACTGAACCGAGACAAAACTCACACTTGGAGAACTTTGCATAAAGCTTCTCCTCCCTCAATCTCTGTAATACAATCCTCAGATGCTGCTCCTCCTGGCTACGAGAGTACACCAGGATGTCATCAATGAATACAATTATGAATGAGTCCAAATAGGGCTGGAATACACTATGCATCAAATGCATGAACACTGCTGGGGCATTGGTCAGCCCAAAAGACATCACTAAGAACTCATAATGGCCATATCGGGTCCTGAAAGCTATCTTAAGAATATCTGAATCCTGAATCTTCAGTTGGTGATACCCAGACCTCAAATCAATCTTCGAGAACACCCTCACTCCCTGAAGCTGGTCAAATAGATCATCAATACGAGGCAAAAGATACTTGTTCTTGATTGTGTCCTTGTTTAACTGCCTGTAATCAATGCACATTCTCATGGAACCATCCTTCTTCTTCACAAATAGGGTCGGTGCACCCCAAGGTGACACACTAGGCCGAATAAACCCCTTATCAAGGAGTTCTTGAAGCTGTTCTTTCAACTTCTTCAACTCCGCCAGTGCCATACGATACGGTGGGATAGAAATGGGTTGAGTGCCCGGCACCAAATCAATACCAAAGTCAATATCCCTCTCAGGCGGCATGCCCGGCAGGTCTGTAGGAAACACATCCGGAAAATCACGTACCACCGGAACAGAATCAATGGTAGGGGTCTCGGCACTAACATCCCTCACAAAATCCAAATAGGATAGACAACCCTTCTCAACCATACGCCGAGCCTTCAAATATGAAATCACCCTACTAGGTACATAGTCTATAGAACCGCTCCACTCAACCCTTGGCAACCCCGGTATCACCAACGTCACGATCTTAGCATGACAATCTAGAACATCATGACATGGAGACAGCTAATCCATACCTAATATCACATCAAAATCAACCATACTGAGCAGCAAAAGGTCCACTCGGGTCTCCAGACCACTAATAGTCACCACACAAGACCAATATACGTAGTCCACAACAAAAGTATCACCTACAAGAGTAGATACATGAATATATGAGACTAAGGATTCACGGGGCATATCCAGAAAATGAGCAAAATACGAGGAAATATATGAATAAGTGGACCCAAGGTCAAATAATACCGAGGCATCTCGGTGGCAAACCGAAACAATACCTGTAATCACAGCATCTGAAGCAATGGCATCTGGTCTAGCTAGGAGGGCATAGAAACGGGCCTGGCCGCCCCTTGATCGACCTTCCCCTCTCGGACGGCCCCTAGCTGACTAAGCTCCATCCCTAGCTGGCTGGGCGGGTGGTGGAGGAACTGGTGCTAAAGTTAAAGGCTGACTCCTCTGCTAAGATGAACCTCGCATCAGGCAGGGATAATACCTCTTGATATGACCCAAATCCCCATACTCAAAGCAATCTCTACCGGCCACTGGGGACTGAAGGGAACCCTGAGCAGTGGAATAACTGCTAGAAGGTCCTGACATAGATGAACCCTGAGCTGATGGTGCATGAGATGAACTCTGAGCCGGTAGCGCACCGAATGATGTTTGGACCTGCTGATAACCATGGGGCCCATGACCGGATGATGCACCTCGGTGCACTGGGCGAGCTGTCTGAGCATGCCTGAAAGGACGACCTCTACCGTGCTGTAACTGACCCCCAGAAGGAGGACCACTAAATCCTCCCTGTCTACGAGATCTCTTGGCCTCCCTCTCAACCTTCTCCTGACTACGAACCATCTCAATCTGACGAGCAATGTGGACAACCTCATCAAAGGTAGCACCAGAAACTATCTCTCTAATCATAAGCAATCACAGCTGATAAGTGAGGCCATCTATAAACCTCTTGATCCTCTCTCTGTCTATGGGAACCAACCAGATTGCATGACAGGCCAACTCCGAGAATCGCATCTCATACTACGTCACAGACATATCACCCTGACGAAGCTGCTCAAAATGTCTGCGCAGCTCTTCTCTATGCGACTGAGGCACGATCCTCTCCAGAAAGATAACAGAGAACTGCTATCAGGTAAGGGGAGCTGCGCCGACCGGCCTACGCCTCTTGTAAGCCTCCCACCAACTGAATGCAGCCCCAGAGAACTGAAAGGTAGTGAACGAGACCCTACTGGTCTCCAGAATATCCTCTAACACCTGTCCAAGAAACCCTATGCATCCTCTCCCTCTGCACCACTGAAAGATGGAGGCTGGAGTCTCCCAAACCTTTCCAATCTACGCTGCTCATCCTCAGGCATAGCAGGAACCACATAGTCCTGAGCAGCTGCAACCGGCTGGGCTGGTGGTGCCCCCAATGTCTGGAATCCCTATACCACCTGCTCTTGTATGCGGGCAGCAAGTGTCTGAGCACCTTCCCCGGCCTGAGAAGTGGTTGCTGCAGCTAGAACAGAGACCGCCCGAGTAAGACTGGTACACGCGGTCAGAATCTGAGCTAAGGCCTCCTGAAGGCCTCGAATCACAATAGGCACAAGTGGTGCCTGAACTGGTGCATCAACAATTGGAATCTGGTCCTGATATGGGGTAACTGGTGGATCTGCAGGTACTGCCCCAACTGTTGTGCGGGCTGCACCTCTGCCCCTACCGTAGCCTCTACCGCGCCCTCGACTCTGGCGGCCCTGGCTGGTGGTACCAGTGGCTGTCCATCCTGCCCGGTAGTACGAGTCCTCACCATCTGTGAGAGAATGAAACAACAGATGTTTAGTTACTAGAATCAACAGATTCGCATGACAAGAATTCAAAAATATGGAGTTTCCTAAGGGTTCTACAGCCTCTCGAAGATAAGTACATATGATGTGGATATTTAGAGGTGACGCGCATGCTAGGTGACAGGTGTGTGAGCGTGCACCGTATGAGATTGAGACTTGGTCCGTCCCGAAAGTCTGTAAAGTTAAATAGCCATTTTTATTACTTGTTTTTCTTGTCTTGAGCAATTGATTGCCTTTCATGTTAGAAACCATGCTTGGGCTATATGATATCACTGTTGGGACCCGTATTGGTCGTATACTTGTTGAATTGACTGCTAAATTGATGTCTCATACTCAGTCACCATTTGCTTATGCCATTATATCTCAAGTCTCTCTTATGCCTTGATTAATACTTGTTATATTCTCTATTTGGGATGTTTATTGTGATATTCGTGAGGCTGGAGAGGCTAGTGACTGATATAGGGCCTGAGTGCCGGGTTGAGAGCTATGCGAGATATATTTGATCGGGTTGCATGCTGCAACAAGCCTTCGGGCCATGTTATCGGATCGGGCTACACACCGCAACAATATTTGGATCGGGCTATATGCCGCAATAATATATGGATCGGGCTGCATGCCACAACAGTATTGGGTTGGGCTGCACGTCGCAACAATATAGTGCTCGGGCTGTAGGAGCCCCTCCAGAGTCTGTACACCCCAGTGAGCGTAGGTACCTATTGAGAGTGTGTATTGAGGGCTGAGAGCTGAGAGTATGAGCTGTTGAGATGAGTTGAGTGACTACTACCTCGAGAGGCTGTACGTGCTTTTATTTATTGTTGCACTTTGTTGCTGTCCGATGTTGTTGTGAAATTTCTAGAAGATTCATATCTGTTTTACTTGGGCTCGAACTGATTTGACTCATACCACTAGATTTGAAAGCATGTTCACTCTTTACTGAAAACTTTTGATATGAACTGTATTTTTTTTATAGCTCGTCACTGCTTCTCAGTTTCTTATTTAATTCTATTACTTGCTGAGTTGGTTGTACTCATACTACATCCTGCACTTCATGTGCATATCCAGGTGTGTAGAGTTCTGGCGGTCGCTGAGTTCGTGCGCGGACTGATTATCAAAGACTTACGAGGTAGCTGCCGGCGTCTGCAGTCCTTGCTTCTCCTTACTTATTATATTTTCTCTCTTGTATTGGCATTTGGCACAGATGGTAGTAGACTCTGTTTCTAGATTGGTTATTAGATGCTCATGACTTAGTGACACCCCGATATCGAGCTATTTTTCCGCACTTATGTTTTGGGTTGTATCCCCCTTTTTTTTATGAAAAACTCCTATTA
Organism: Nicotiana otophora; assembly: GCA_000715115.1. Taxonomy (NCBI): domain Eukaryota; kingdom Viridiplantae; phylum Streptophyta; class Magnoliopsida; order Solanales; family Solanaceae; genus Nicotiana; species Nicotiana otophora. The sequence goes on from AWOL01S0008558.1 coordinate 128,530, forward strand.
TTTTAAATGCCTTAATTTATTTTTGTTAAGTTTTGAAAGTGGTTTTGGAAAGGTCGGTTTGCCTAGTATCGCGATAGGCGCCATCACGACGGGTTAAGGTTTGGGTCGTGACAAGTTGGTATCAGAGCCTAGGTTACATAGGTCTCACAGTTCATGAGCAGGTTTAGTAGAGTCTTGCGAATCGGTATGAAGACGTTTGTACCTATCTCCGAGAGGATGTAGAACCCTTAGGAAACTCCACATTCTTGAATTTTTGTCGTACGAATCTGTTGATTCTAATAACTAAAACTCTATTGGTTCATTCTCTCACAGATGGTAAGGACTCATACTACTGGGCAGGATGGACAGCCACCCGTACCACTAGCCAGGGCCGCGAGAGGCCGAGGTCGCGGTAGAGGCCGCAGTAGGGGCAGAGGTGCAGCCCGCACAACAGCTGGGGTAGTACCTGCAGATCCACCAGTTGCCCCAGATCAGGATCAGATTCTAATTGTTGATGCACCAGCTTAGGCACCACCTATGCCTATTTTGATCCCAGGCCTTCAGGAGGCCTTAGCTCAGATTCTAACTGCATGTACCAGTCTTGCTCAGGCAGTCTCTGTTCCGATCGCAGCAGCTACTTCTTAGGCCGGGGAAGGTGCTCAGTCTCCCACTGCCCGCACACCAGAGCAGGTGGTACAGGGATTCCAGACACCGGGGACACCACCAGCCCAGTCAGTTGCAGCTGCTCAGGACTGTGTGGTTCCTGATATGCATGAGGATAAGCAACGTAGATTGGAGAGGTTTGGGAGACTCCAGCCTCCATCTTTCAGTGGTGCAGAGGGTGAGGATGTATAAGGTTTCTTGGATAAGTGTCAGAGGATACTCCGTACAGCAGGTATTATGGAGACCAGTGGGGTCTCGTTCACTGCTTTTCAGTTCTCTAGGGCTTCATTCAGTTGGTGGGAGGATTACGAGAGGCATAAGCCGGTCGACGTAGCACCCCTTACTTGGCAGCAGTTCTCCGTTATCGTTTTGGAGAAGTTCGTGCCTCAGTCCCGTAGGGAGGAGCTGTGCAGGCAGTTTGAGCAGCTTTATCAGGGTGATATATCTGTGACGCAGTATGAGATGTGATTTTCAAAGTTGGCCCGTCATGCTATCTGGTTGGTTCCCAAAGACAGGGAGAGGATCAGAAGGTTTATAGATGGCCTCACTTTCTAGCTTTGATTGCTTATGACCAGAGAGAGAGTGTCTGGTGCTACTTTTGATGAGGTTGTCGACATTGCTCGGCAGATTAAGATGGTTCGCAGTCAGGAGCAGGTCGAGAGGGAGGCCAAAAGGCCTCATGGACATGGGGGATTTAGTGGTACTCCTTCTGGGGGTCAGTTCCAGCACGGCAGAGGCTATCCATTCAGACATGCTCAAACAGCTCACCCAGTTCACCGTGGTGCATCATCTGGCCATGGTTCTCACAGTTATCAGCAGGGCCATTCATCTCTTGGTTCCCTTCCAGCGCAGAGTTCTTCTCGTGCTCTATCGGGTCAGGGTTCGTCAATGCCAGGTCCTTCTGCCAGTTATCCCGTTGCTCGGGGCTCCCTTCAGTCCCTAGCACCAGCACCAGGGTGTTGCTTTGAGTGTGGGGAGTTTGGTCACATGAGGAAAGAGTAACCCCATCTAGTGGGAGGTCCCGCTCCGCAGAGAAGCTAGTCTATGTCATCAGCATCAGTTCCTCCACCACCCGCCCAGTCAGCTAGGGGTTGCTCGAGAGGGGGAGGTAGATCAGGGGGTGGCTAGGCCCGCTTCTATGCCCTCACTGACAGACCAGATGCTATGATTATAGGTATTGTCTCAGTTTGTCACAGAGATGTCTCTGTATTATTTGACCCCGGTTCAACCTATTCATATGTTTCCTCGTATTTCGCTCATTTGTGGATATGCCCCATGAGTCTTTAGTTTTATCTATTCATGTATCTACTCCCGTGGGTGATACTATTATTGTTGACCGCATATATCAGTCATGTGTGGTGACCATTGGGGGTTTAGAGACAGTGGATTTTTTGCTGCTCAATATGGTCGATTTTGATATGATATTGGGTATGGATTGGTTTTCTCCATGTTATGTTGTTCTAGATTGTCACACTAAGACTGTGATGTTAGCGATGCCGGGGTTACCGAGGGTTGAGTGGAGTGGTTCTATAGACTATGTTCCTAGTAGGGTGATTTCATTCTTGAAAGCTCAGCGGATGGTGGAGAAGGGTTGTTTATCCTATTTGGCTTTTGTGAGGGATGTTAGTGCAGGGACTCCTACCATTGATTTCGTTCCGGTGGTGCGTGATTTACTCGATGTATTCCCTGCAGACCTGCCAGGCATGCCGCATGACAGGGATATTGACTTTAGTATTGATTTGGTGCCAGTCACTCAGCTCATTTCTATTCCACTATATCGTATGGCACCGGCGGAGTTGAAGGAGTTAAAAAAACAGCTTTAGAACTCCTTGATAAGGGGTTTATTCAGCCTAGTGAGTCACCTTGGGGTGCACTGGTGCTATTTGTGAAGAAGAAGGATAGTTCCATGAGGATGTGCATTGATTACAGGCAGTTGAACAAGGTCACAATCAAGAACAAGTATCCTTTGCCTCGTATTGATGATCTATTTGACCAGCTCCAGGGAGCGAGGGTGTTCTCCAAGATTGATTTGCGGTCTTGGTATCACCAGCTGAAGATTCGGGATTCAAATATTCTTAAGACAACTTTCAGGACCCCATATGGCCATTATGAGTTCTTAGTGATGTCTTTTGGGCTGACCAATGCCCCAACAACGTTCATGGATTTGATGAACAGTGTATTCCAACCTTAGTTTGGACTCATTCATTATTGTATTCATTGATGACATCCTAGTGTACTCTCGTAGCCAGGAGGAGCATGTACAACATTTGAGGATTGTATTGCAGAGATTGAGGGAGGAGAAACTTTATGCAAAGTTATCCAAATGTGAGTTTTGGCTCGGTTTAGTAGCATTATTGGGGCACGTGGTGTCCAGTGAGGGTATTTAGGTGGATCCGAATAAGATAGAGGTGGTGCAGAGTTGGCCTAGACCGTCCTCAACCATGAAAATTAGGATCTTTCTTGGTTTGTCGGGCTATTACTGTCGCTTGTGAAGGGATTTTCATCGATTGCATCGCCCTCACTTCTAATTAAGAGGTTGTGAGTTTGAGTCACCCCAAGAGCAAGGAGGGGAGTTCTTGGAGGGAGGGAGCCGAGGGTCTATCGGAAACAACCTCTCTATCCATGGGTAGGGGTAAGGTCTGCGTACGCACTACCCTCCCCAGACCCACTAGTGGGATTATACATGGTTGTTATTGTTGTTGCATCGCCCTTGACCAAATTGACCCAAAAGGGTGCTACATTCAGGTGGTCGGATGAGTATGAGGAGAGCTTTCACAAGCTCAAGACTGCTTTGACCACAGCTCCAGTGTTAGTTCTGCCATCAGTTTCAGGTTCTTACACCGTGTATTGTGATGCCTCGAGGATAGGTATTGGATGTGTTCTACTGCAGGAGGGTAGGGTGATTTCCTATGCCTCGCGCCAGTTGAAGACTCATAAGAAGAACTATCCTATCCATGATCTTGAGTTAGCAGCTATTGTTCATGCCTTATAGATTTGGCGGCACTACTTATACGGGGTACATTATGAGATCTATACTGATCACTGGATTTTGCAATATCTGTTCAAGCAGAAGGATCTTAATTTACATCAGCGGAGATGGTTAGCGCTTCTTAAGGACTATGATATCACTATTCTGTACCATTCAAGGAAGGCCAATGTAGTGGCTGATACCTTGAGCCGCTGGGCGGAGAGTTTGGGAAGCCTAGCATACCTTCCAGTAGCAGAGAGACCCTTGGTATTGGATGTTCAGGCCTTAGCTAGTCAGCTTGTCAGATTGCATATTTCAGAGCCGACTCGGGTGTTGGCTTGTGTGGTCTCTAAGTCTTCTCTTTATGACCGTATCAGGGAATGCCAGTACGATGACCCCTACCTGCTCGTTCTTCAGGACAAGGTTCAGCGAGGTGATGCTAGGGATGTGACTATTGGTGATGACGGCGTGTTGAGGATGCAGGGCCGGATATGTGTGCCCAATGTGGATGGGCTTCGGGAGTTGATTCTTGAGGAGGCCCACAGCTCGCAGTATTCTATCCATCCGGGTGCCGCAAAGA
>AWOL01S0008558.1:135933-146823 GCA_000715115.1 Nicotiana otophora
TTGTGGCTCGGTGTCTCAACTGCCAGCAGGTTAAGTATGAACATCAGAGACCGGGTGGCTTACTTTAGAGGTTAGAGATCCTAGAGTGGAAGTGGGATCGGATCACCATGGATTTCGTAGTTGGGCTCCCATGGACTTCGAGGAAGTTTGATGCTATTTGGGTTATTGTGGATCGGTTGTCCAATTCCGGGAACTTCGTTCCAGTTGGTACTACTTACTTTTCAGAGCTTGACTGAGATTTATATCCGAGAGATTGTTCACCTTCATGGTGTCCCAGTTTCCATCATTTCGGATAGAGGCACGCAGTTTACATCGCAGTTTTGGAGGGTCGTGCAGCGAGAGTTGGGTACTCAGGTTGAGTTGAGCACAACCTTTCACCCTCAGACGGACGGACAGTTCGAATGCACTATCTAGATATTGGAGGACCTGTTATGCGCCTGTGTCATTGACTTTGGGGGATCATGGGACTAGTTTTTGACGCTCACGGAATTTGCATATAACAATTGTTACCAGTCGAGCATTCAGATGGCTCCGTATGGGGCTTTGTATGAGAGGAGGTGTAGATCTCCAGTACGATGGTTTGAGCCCGGTGAGGCTAGGCTCTTGGGTACAGACTTGGTCCAGGATGTATTAGACAAGGTGAAATTAATTCAGGAGAGGCTTCGCATGGCGCAGTCTAGGCAGAAGAGCTACGCGGACAGGAAGGTAAGTGATGTGTCTTTCATGGTTGGGGAGAAGGTTTTGCTGAAGGTATCACCCATGAAGGGTGTTATGAGGTTTGGGAAGAGGGGAAAGTTGAGCCCCCGGTTCATTGGGCCTTTCGAGGTGCTTTAGAGGATAGAGGAGGTAGCTTATAAGCTTTCCTTGCCACCCAGCTTGTCGAGTGTGCATCTAGTGGTTTACGTTTCTATGCTCCTGAAGTATATTGGCGATCCGTCCCATGTTTTGGACTTCAATCGGTTCAGCTGGATGGTGATATGACTTATGATGTGGAGCCGGTGGCCAGTTTGGAGCTACAGGTTCGGAAGTTGAGATCAAAGGATATAACTTCAGTAAAGGTGCAGTGGAGAGGTCAGCCTGTAGAGGAGGCTAGCTGGGAGACCAAGCGGGAGACTCGGAGCAGATATCCACACCTATTTGAGACTCCAGGTATATTTCTAGACCCATTCGAGGACGTACGTTTGTTTAAGAGGGGGAGGATGTAACGATCTGGTCGGTCGTTTCGAGAGTTATACCCTCATTTCCCCCATTCCTGCTTCTTTTTGTGTTCTTCAGCTATATTATGATATGTTGGGTTAGTTGGTTCGGGTCCGGAGTGGTTTCAGAGTGAATTGAGACACTTAGTCTCTTTATTTGAAGCTTAAGTTGGAAAGGTCAGCCGGATGTTGACTTATGTGTAAACGATCTCAGATTTGAATTTTGATAGTTCCGTTAGCTCCGTTAGGTGATATTGAACTTAGGAGCGCATCCAGAATGTTATTTACAGGTCCGTAGTAGAATTAGGCTTGAATCGGCGAAAGTTAGAATTTTGGCGATTTTGGCCGGCAGTGGAAATTTTGATATCGGGGTCGGATTGGATTTCTGAAAGTTGGAATAGGTTCGTGGTGTCATTTTTTACTTGTGTGTAAAATTTGAGGTCAACTGGGCGTGGTTTGGTAGGTTTCGGCATCGTTTGTGGAATTCGAAAGTTTAGAAGTTCTTAGGCTTGAATCCGGGGGTAATTTGGTGTTGTGATGTTGTTTAGAATGATTCGAAGGTTCGACTAAGTTCGTATGATGAGATGGGACGTGTGTGTATGATTGGTTGAGGTCCCGATGGCCTTGGGGTGATTCCGGGTGGTTAACGAAAGGTTTGGAACTTGAAAAATGCAGCTGAAGCTGCTGCTACTGGTGTCTTCCGCATTTGCAGAGTAGGAGCCGCAGGTGTGAACTCGCAGGAGCGTCTGAGGAGCCGCATGTGCGGCCATAGAGGACTTGAGCAGGAACCGCAGGTGCGAAGGTATTCCCGGACCTGCGAGAGTCGTAGATGTGGGCAGGCATGCGCAGGTGTGAGAGGGAATCCGCAGGTGCGAGGTAGTTTCCGCACCTGCGATGATCGCAGATGTGGTCGAGAGTTGCATAAGCGGTCCAGGGGTTTTAAGTGACTTTTTGCAGAAGCGGAGATGGGTCCGCAGATGCGGCATCGTAGAAGCGACAAAAGGGACCGCAAGTGCGGTTTCACTGGGCAGAATGTATAAATAGAGGACTTAGAGATTGTTTCCTCATTTCCACAATTTTGAACTCGAACTTTGGAGCTTTTTAGGTGAATTTTAAAAGAAATTCAAGGCTACTCACTGAGGTAAGTTCCTTGAGCCTAATAATCCTTAGCTATAGTGTTTTCCTATTGATTTCTCACCTAATTAGTGGGGTTTTGGAGTGAAATTGGGGGTTAGGGCTTGGGATTTTGGAGAGTGGATTTTGGGGATTTGAGAGACCAAATGATGTCGGATTTTGATGGATTTGGTATGGTTAGACTCGTGAGTGAATGGGATTTTGAGTTTTGTGATTTTTGTCGAGTTTCGAGATGTGGGCCGGGGAGGGGGGGAGGGGTTGAGCCGAATTCAGATTGTTGGGTCTAAATTGATAGCTTTCTTGTGGGATTGGTCCCTTAAAACTATTGTAATGGTGTTGTAATGATCGTGACTAGATTCACAGCATTTGGAGGCCGATTCGAGAGGCAAGGGCATTGTAGAGTAGGATTTCTGCGCGGTTGAGGTAAGTAACAGTCTTAAATCTGGTCTTGAGGGTATGAAACCCAGAGAAATTCATATGATGTGGATATTTAAAGGTGACACGCATGCTAGGTGACAGGCGTGTGAACGTGCTCCGTGTGGGATTGATACTTGGTCCATCCCGGAATACTGTAAAGTTGAATAGCCATTTTATTACTTTGTTTCCTTGTCTTGAGCAATTGTCTGCCTTTCATGTTAGAAATCATGCTTGGGCCATATGATATCACTGTTGGGACCCGCAGTGGTCGTATACTTGTTGAATTGACTGTAAATTATTGTCTCGTACCCAGTCACCGTTGGCTTATGCATTATATCTCAGCTCTCTCTCATGCCTTGATTAATACTTGTTATATTCTCTGTTTGGGATGTTTATTGTGATATTCGTGAGGCTGGAGAGACTAGTGACTTATAAAGGGCATGAGTGCTGGGTTGAGAGCTATGTGAGATATATTGGATCGGGTTGCACACTGCAACAAACCTTCGGGCCATGTTATCGGATCGGGCTGCACGCCGCAACTATATTTGGATCGGGCTGCATGCCGCAATAATATATAGATCGGACTGCACGCCGCAGCAGTATTGGGTCGGGCCGCATGCCGCAACAATATAGCGCTTGGGCTTTAAGAGCCCCTTTGGTGTCTGTACACCCCCCAATGAGCGCAGGTTCCTATTGAAAGTGTGTATTGAGGGCTGAAAGCCAAGAGTATGAGCTCTTGAGATGAGTTAAGTGACTGTTGTCTCAAGAGGCTGTACGTGCTTTTATTTATTGTTGCACTTAGTGTTGTCCGATGTTGTTGTGAAATTTTTGGAAGATTCATATCTGTTTTAATTGGGCTCGAACTGATTTGACTTATACCACTGGATTTGAAAGCATGTTCACTCTTTACTGAAAACTTTTGATATGAACTGTATTGTTTTTATAGCTTGTCACTACTTCTCAGTTCCTTATTTAATTCTGTTACTTACTGAGTTGGTTGTACTCATGCTATACCCTGTATTTCATGTGCAGATCCAGGTGTGTACGGTTCTGGTGGTCGCTGAGTTCGTGCGCGGGCTGATTATCGGAGACTTTCGAGGTAGCTGCCGGCTTCCGTAGTCCTTGTTTCTCCTTTCTTATTATCTTTTCTCTCTTGTATTGGCATTTGGCACAGACTGTAGTAGACTCTGTTTCTAGATTAGTTATTAGATGCTCATGACTTAGTGACACCCCGACGTCGGGCTATTTTTCCGCACTTATGTTTTGGGTTGTGTCCCCCATTTTTATGAAAAACTCATGTTATTTTAAATGCCTTAATTCATTTATGTTAAGTTTTGAAAGTGGTTTTGGAAAGGTCGGTTTGCCTAATATCGCGATAGGCGCCATCACGACGGGTTAGGTTTTGGGTCATGACATGAGTAGTGCAATATCAATGACATCCGTAAATCAAAACACAATGCGCCTTTCGAAATGCGCACCCTTCTCAGGAATTACCGAGCAGTTATAACATTCATCGAAATATCTGAAACTGACCATGCTATCCAACATTCATTATCTCCTCTTCAAGACTGAACTATCATTTTGTACATGTAAATCCTAATTCCGCACACTACACCACATCTATTATGCCATCATGTGACAAGCACAAGAATCCCATTATCAACTCTGAGTCACCAACAAATTACATACCTTATTAGTTAGAAACCTCTCTCTTGCTTCTTTCCAGGAGGAAATCACAATACACAACACGTTCCATACACCGGTAGAAAATATCCGGTTCAAACCATGGTAGAAACCATCATGAACACTTTGAAATCCATTTGCACATAACCAAGCTATCAGAACTGAATTCCTCTAACTCCACCAAGCCACACAAGTTGCCGAATTCGAGAGTATTTCCACAAAACACCCGTAAAGCCCCACATCATCATAAGAACCAAAAGAACCGAGCGTACCATTACCATACTGATCCAGCATGTTACCCATTTGTCCTATTTTCTCCGAGTTTCTTCTGAATCACCCTCAAGTTGACATTTCTCCTTGTCAAAACACTACTATCCTTACCCAAAGCACGCTACAAGATATCCTAACATAAAACCAAATCGCCCTAAGGCCCATAAGCCAATGTATTCTTCTTAAGCACCTTCATAAATACCCCAACCGTAACACTCACTCTGAAAATACCTTATGCGAATTGTTCCTCTTTCCTTTCTTATACTTAAATGTAGAATCTATAGTCAAACAGAATTACCGCACGTCCCTATACCATCCAATGTAAGTAACTGATTCTAGTGATATACAAATTCGAAATATTTTTAATTTCCACATACATTTTGAATCCATTAGAACCCTTTCGATAGTCATCCACTCTGCTTAAATCTAATTTACTCCGCCCCAAACGGGTCGAAAGACATGTGCTCCTTTAACACAGTCAACACTCAAATAAGTAACCCTGCCTTAACACGACCAACCAAATTCATACTTCGTGTGCACTACATCCTTCAAAATAACAACTTAATCATTCCAAAAATTTCATATTTCTATAAAGTGCCCTATAACCCGTATTCAGGAATTTCCTTACTCGAGTCATCCTCGATCTCCATCTCTGCAAGTCATAACTGTTCCACAATTATGCCTCCGACCAAAACTAAAATTTAACACATAACCATGAAATCAAATTGTCAATAGCAGGCTCTCCCACTTAGCTTTAAGCTGCAACTATATAAAATTAGAACACGTAAGGATTTCTCCTTCTTAAATATCAAGATCTCGCACCGTTAACCCGCCAGACCTCTCGAAGTATTTTGTTAAGCTTTTTATGAACATTCTGAATCACCAGCCACAGTCACACACTCGACCTCTTACCAGGTAGCAGGTAATATTCCTTGCAGAAGTTTCATCAACATTACACCACCGCTAACCACTCACAGGAGATAACCCACCTGTGGAATTCCTTACCGACATCTTCCAACGATGCTGCACTAGGTGAAACAACTACGTAATCAGCAAAGTATGCTGAGCTAATGCTCGCCCACCATTTGTATAAGTATGCACTTTCCCTATCGACATCAACTGAAAGTTCAACAATACATTCCGAACTCAAGTCATATTGCGCCGGAAACGATAATCAGATCTTCACATCCCTCTTCATTTCAAACAAACTCCTTTCTGCCATGTTCAATCTTTCTTCGTACATTAATCATCACTCCAAATAAAGTTTGTAGGCCAAATCACATTCTATCACGATTCCAAACTGTTCTACACTTCCTCAAGGCACGCGACTACCCTACCACAGAATTCATATGCTAATATGCCACTCTTACTTCGGTTAAACTGTCTCCTTTAAGCAACTTCTCAACTTATACTTCTCCTACTTGACCTGCTAGTACTTCAACCACCGCGAAACACTTCCCGTCATGTCTTACCTCACACTTTCCTGCCCAACAAATTAAAATGCATCTCTGTCGCACCTGAACCGATAAAATGTTACCAACTTTAAGCCTCTTCAAAGATCATCTTTCTCGAGCCATCAACATTAGAAATACCCATTCGCAACCACAATTACTACACAATCACTTACTCTCCTTGAGTCCAAATTCATTGACAAGACATGAGAATTTAATTTTTCCTATAATTTAACAAGGTGAAAGATCCTTCAATACACTCACAACTCGAGACTATATGTCAAATCGAGTCAGAATTCAAGTACCCAATAGCAAACTCTTGAGTCACAAGTAAACTTTATTTGTCTCATTCAAATCGTCTTAACACTTCCCGCAGTTACATCATATTCATCACAAAGCCATTCCACCATTCATCGAGCCACAAATTCCACCCGTAGGGACATTACCGGACATATGAGTCCAAATGTATAGGTTACACCCGAAGCTACCGAGCCTAAGCTATGGTCTAAACCTGGCCTCAAGTCCTCCAGACTGGCTCATCACCAGAACACAAAATACACATCTCAAACATCGTTCATGGAATCATAAGCTGGCGATGCATAGTTGATACCGAGCGCTCATGTGCGCATACGGATGCGTGGATGGAGTTCCAAGAGTTATGTTTCAAGATGAATCAATTATGCACGATAGAATATAAGAAGGGAATTTTTTCTAAGGGTTCAGAAGCCTCTCCAAGATAAGTACAGACGTCTCTGTACCGATCTGCAAGACTCTACTAAACCTGCTCATGACTCGTGAGACCTGTGTCACCTAAAGCTCTGATATCAACTTGTCACGACCCAAAATACTAACCTGTCGTGATAGCACCTATATCGATAGTAGGAAAGCCGACAATCTCAATAACCCACAATTTATTTTAAGTTTGAAAATATGATATTTAAACACAACTCACAAATACCGATACAAGCACTCCCAAAACCCGATGTCACTGAGTACATGAGCATCTAATATGAATACAAGTCTAGAAAATATGGTCTATAATAGTCTAAGACAAAATACAGTAAATAAGGAGATAGGGAAGGAGAGGCAAGGTCCGCGAAACACGGCAGCTACCTCAGAATCTCCAGAAAATCAATTGTGCGAAAACATCAACACCCGCTATGTCTGGGAACACCTGGATCTACACACGAAGTACAGGGTATAGTATGAGTACAACCAACTCAACAAGTAACAATAATAACTAAGGAACTGAAGATAATGACGAGCTACACAGTTATAGTTCACTTTTATTAATTCCAGCAAAGAATAGACATGCTTTCAAATCCAACAGTTTAAGTCAATCAATTTTATATAGTTTAAGTTCATGTAATCCGGTTTTACAATCTTACAGAAAGATTCACAATAATGACAAATAGCAACTAAGTGCAACAATAAATGAAAAGCAAGTCTAGCCTCTCAGGACAACAATCACTCACTGGGCTCCCAGCCCTCAGCACTCACACTCAATGGGTACCCGCGCTCACTGTGGGTCCCAACAGTACCAACATATAGCCTAAACATGGTTTCTATCATGACTTGCAGTTAAATTTCCACAACACATAGAGAGCACATAGCTAACAACAAGTTATTCAACTTTACAATTTCTACGGGACGGATCAAATCACAATCCCCTCGGTGCACGCCCAAACGCCCGTCACCTAGCATGTGCGTCACCTCCAAAATAATCTCATGGCACAAACATCCGGGGTTTCATACCCTCATGACCAGATTTAAAACTGTTACTTACCTCAAAACGTGAATTTCTTTACTCTGCTATGCCTTTGCCTCACAAATCGGCCTCCGAATGACTCGAATCTAGTCACAAATAATTCGTTTCTATCAATAAAATTTATTGGAATTAATTCCATAAGAAAATATTAATTTTCCATAAAAAGCCTAAAATTAGCTCAAACATTGCCCGTGGGGCCCACATCTCGGAATCCGACGGAAGTAATGAAATATAAACGCCATTCAACTACGAGTCTAGCTATACCAAAATTACAAAATTCTGATAACAATTCGGCCCTCAAATCCTCAAATGTATCCAATAGGGTTTTCAAACTTTTCCAACTTAATTCACCAATTAAATGATAAAATGTCATGACCCAAAAATCCCACCATAGGCATCGTGATGGAACCTAGTCTCTAACACTAGGTAAGCCGATTTCAATTACGTTTTCGGAGCCATTTTTTTATTAAATAAATAACCAAAACTAACACCGGAACAAATATGAATATACAACCTCCCAAAATTGGTAGTACTGAGTCACAAACTATAACTGAATATATGGAATGATCACGAGGACCGAATATACAATACAGTTTGATTAAAAATTAACAAAAAAATGAAATGAAAAGACTCCAGGGGACTGTGACGACCAAGCAACTCTACCTTAAATCTTTACGATCCCGCTTTAACTCTTCTCAAGTCCAATAACTCCAATACCTGGCTCTGCACAAAAATGTGCAGAAGTGTAGTATGAGTACACCACGGTTGGTACCCAGTAAGTATCAAGACTAACCTCAGTGGAGTAGAGACGAGGTAAAGTCAAGATACTCACTAGTCTAATAGCCTGTGCAATATAATATACAAAATAATAAAAAACATATAATAACAAGGGCAACATAAAACAACCAGCAATATGCACAACAGACAATAAGAATACCATTAATATCGCTCAACAATTAATAAATACAATTACACACAATAAATCAAATCCTTCAAATAAATATCTTTCACACATAATTCTTTCAAATAATTCTCTTTCAAATATAATTTTCTCAAATAATTACCATTCAAATATAATTCTTTCATATAATACCTTCAACATAAAAATCCTTTCAAATAAATATTTTGAGTATAATTCTTTCAATTAAAAAGTCAACATGTGAGACCTCGTTTCATAATCATAAAAATACGGGTCTCGGCCCATTTCCATATTTTTCGTAAACACGGGTCTCAACCCATTTTTTATATTTCCACGGCACCTCGTGCCGATAATTAAATCATCATATTTTCTCGGAACCTCGTGCCCTCATTTTATATCACAACTGCATGGACAATGCACGTGTCAAATATCATTATCATTTAATCACATCACCTCGTGCCCACAATTCATATTATAACTGCACGGACAATTCACATGCCAATATCCTCATTATTTACTCACGGCACCTCGTGACCACATTATATTTTATAATCCACTTGGCAATAGCCACATGCTCTCAATTTCAACATAAATCACATTGTCATGAATTTACCAACAACAAGCTAAATTGCACAAGGTATAAAAATAAACACAAGAATATCACAACATCACATGAAAATCATCAACCCCACAACCCCATATAATCATATATCGTCTCTGACAATAGCCACCCTTAGCGCTCCTATTGCCACCCTTATCACTCCTATAGCCACCCTTATCGCTCCTATTGCCACCTTTATCACTCCTATAACCACCCTTATCGCTCCTATTGCCACCCTTATCGCTCCTATTTCCACCCTTATCGCTCCGCCCAGACAATATTCCGACAAACACAACCACAGTGAAATGCCACCCTTATACCCACATAATATCAACGGTGAAATGCCACCCTTATATCTTCAAAATAATAATTAACACAACATAACAATTTACACGGGAAATTATCACGGCAACATAACAAAATCAATTCATATCACAATTTACCCAATGGCTACAACCAAAATTCCAAAGATACAACCAAGTCAATTAATTTCACATTAAATAGCCGAAGGCTCCACACAATGTGTACAACACCCAAGAACAATCAACAGAGATAGAAATTACTAAACATAAAGCAAAGTCTTCATTAACTCCAAATTTTCAATAATTATATAAATACCTCTTCTTAAGCTCATTTAATTAATTATTTGCAGAGGGGAGAATTCAAAATGAAATTAAATGCCAATAATTTTCAAACAAGCAAATTCACAGAATTTCATAAATAATCAAATAACAATCACATCAAATTGTCATATAACAACAGAGTCAACAACAAGGATTTAGGCACAACAAATAGATGATTAAATATATGCCAACAATTATCCAATTTACTACACAATATGCTCAAGACTTTAACTCAATATAATTTGCACATATAAACCAAGTACGTACTCGTCACCTTGCGCACATGATTTTCAATTACACAAATTGCACATAAGACTCAATGCCTAAGGGGAAATTTTTGCACTCGAGGTTAAGCAAGACACTTACCTTTTTGAAGTTAGGTCGATATTCCAAAATAACGTTCTCACGTGAATTGACCTCCGGGCGACTCCAATCTTTCTTGAGCCTTCCATACATTACTACGAGGTTCCGGAAATCCTAGAAACTTCAATTTATTTAGAAACATAACAAAAGTGAACCATAATTAGGAATAATTTTATGGTTTCAGCTCATTTGAGCGTTTTATCAATCACTAGGTGTGCAAATTTGGCTACAAGGTTTTTCTACAAGATTTCCTTCACTCCTCAACCCAATCTTTACTTATTTTATCCCAACAATCTTCCAACAAATCTTATTGGTACATACATGTATAAATAATACTCTCATACCCAAGAATCATACGCCACGCATCTCTGAGAGTCTGGGGAACAAACTCTTTCAAGAACATTTCTGAAAATTGAGCCCAAGTTAGTGGTGTGGCATCGGCCGATCTACCTTCTTCATAGATTT
>AWOL01S0008558.1:148202-165056 GCA_000715115.1 Nicotiana otophora
AAATCCTTGGGCATCCTCTATAGTTGTGCCACTGAAAGTTGGTGGATCATATTTCTTAAACCTTTCAAGTCTCTTTTATTCTTCTTCTGATGCCTCGGGCCTGACATCAGGCCTAACCGTAATAACAGATTGTACCGGTTCTACACCCGGAACCTGTCCAACGTGAACCTGCTGCTCTGGAGTTGTGGTAGGAGCCTGAGCTACTCCTCCAATCTACGGAATGTTTGGTGCAACAAAGATCAATCCCGCCTGAGTTAATGTACCAAACATACTCAGGAACTGTGCTAAAGTCTCCTGAAGTCCTGGGGTAACCAGGTGCTTCTGGTACCTATCCCCCAACTAGAGCTACTAGTGGCTCCTCAACTGTTGTTTCTGACAGGTGCTCTAGTCGCAGCACGTGCCCTTCCTCGACCTCTATCTCGCCCTCGGCTTCTTGCAGCCCTAGCAGTATGTGCGAATGCCTACTCAGCTAACCCAGTAGAACGTTTCCTCACCATCTGTGAGAAAATGGAGATACAAAGGTTCAAATTCCAAATTCAACAAATTCTGCACGACAGGAATGAAAGAAATAGAAATTTCCTAACAGTTATGTAGCCTCTCGAAGATAAGTACAGACGTCTCCGTACCGCTCCGCAAGACTCTACTAGACTCGTTCGTGACTCGTAGAACCTATGAACCTAGAGCTCTGATACCAACTTATCACGACCCAAAAATTCCACCACATGCATCGTGATGGCACCTAGTCTCTAAGACTAGGCAAGCCGATTTTAATTACATTTTTGGAGCCATTTTGTTTTTAATTAAATAAGTAACCAAAACTAACAGCGGAACAAATATGAATGTACAACCTCCCAAGACTTGTAGTACTGAGTTACGAACTATAACTGAATACATGTAATGATCACTAGGACCGAATATACAATACTATTTGATTAAAAATTAACAGTACAATGAAATGAAAGGACTCCAAGGGACTGCGACGACCAAGCAGCTCTACCTTGAATTCTTACGATCCCGCTTTAACTCTTCTCAAGTCCAATAACTCCAATACCTGGCTCTACACAAAAATGTGCGGAAGTGTAGTATGAGTACACCACGGTCGATACCCAGTAAGTATCAAGTCTAACCTCAGATGAGTAGAGACGAGGTACAGTCAAGACACTCACTAGTCTAATAGCATGTGCAATATAATATACAAAATAATAGGAAATATATAACAATAAGGGTAACATAAAACAACCAGTAATATGCACATCAGATAACACGAATACCATGAATATCGCTCAACAATTAATAAATACAATTACACATAATAAATCAAATCCTTCAAATAAATGTCTTTCACACATAATTCTTTCAAATAACTCTCTTTCAAATATAGTTTTCTCAAATAATTACCTTTCAAATATAATTCTTTCTTATAATACCTTCTACATAAAAATCCTTTCAAATAAATATTTTGAGTATAATTCTTTCAATTAAAAATTTACCATGTGACACCTCGTTTCATAATCATAAAAATACGGGTCTCAGCCCATGTCCATATTTTTCATAAACATGGGTCTCAATCCATTTTTCATATTTCCACGGCACCTCGTGGCTATAATTAAATCATCACATTTCCCCGGCACCTCGTGCCCTCATTTCATATCACAACTGCACGGACAATTCACGTGCCAAATATCATTATCATTTAACCATAACACATTGTGCCCACAATTCATATCACAACTGCACGGACAATTCACGTGCCAAATATCATTATCATTTAACCATAACACATTGTGCCCACAATTCATATCACAACTGCACGGACAATTCACGTGCCAATATCCTCATTATTTACTCACGGCACCTCGTACCCATATTTTATTTTATAATCTGCCTGGCAATAGCCACAAGCTCTCAATTTCAACATAAATCAGATTGTCATCAATTTACCAACAACAAGAAAAATTGCACAAGGTATAAAAATAAATACAAGAATATCACAGCATCATATGAAAATCATCAACCCCACAACCCCACATCATCACATATCGTCCCTGACAATAGCCACCCTTATCGCTCATATTGCCACCCTTATCACTCCTATAGCCACCCTTATCGCTCCTATTGCCACCCTTATCACTCCTATAGCCACCCTTATCACTCCTATTGTCACCTTTATCGCTCCTATTGCCACCCTTATCCCTCCGCCCAGACAATATTCCAACAAACACAACCACAGTGAAATGCCACCCTTATACCCACATAATATCAACGGTGAAATACCACCCTTATACCCACATAATATCAACGATGAAATGCCACCCTTATCTCCCTAAAATAATANCGCCCAGACAATATTCCAACAAACACAACCACAGTGAAATGCCACCCTTATACCCACATAATATCAACGGTGAAATACCACCCTTATACCCACATAATATCAACGGTGAAATGCCACCCTTATATCTTCAAAATAATAATTAACACCACACAATAATTTACATGGGAAATTATCACGGCAACATAACAAAATCAATTCATATCACAATTTGCCCAATGGCTACAACCAAAATTCCGAAGATACAACCAAGTCAATTAATTTCACATCAAATAGCCGAAAGCTCCACACAATGTGCACAACACCCAAAAACAATCAACAGAGATAGAAATTACTCAACATAAAGCAAAGTCTTCATTAACTCTAAATTTTCAATAATTATATAAACACCTCTTCTTAAGCTCATTTAATTAATTATTTGCAGAGGGAAAAATCCAAAATGAAATTAAATTTCAATAATTATCAAACCAGCAAATTCACAGAATTTCATAAATAATCAAAAACTAATCACATCAAATTATCATATAACAACAGAGTCAACAACAAGGATTTAGGCACGACAAATAGATGATTAAAAATATGCCAATAATTATCCAATTTACTACACAATATGCTCAAGACTTTAACTTAATAAAATTTGCACATATAAACCAAGTACGTACTCGTCACCTCGCGTACATGGTTTTCAGTGACACAAATTGCACATAAGACTCAATGCCTAGGGGGAAATTCCCCCACTCGAGGTTAAGCAAGACATTTACCTTTTTGAAGTTAGGTCGATATTCCAAATTAGCTTTCTCACGTGAATTGACCTCCGGACGGCTCCAATCTTTCTTGAGCCTTCCTTACATTACTACGAGGTTTCAGAAATCCTAGCAACTTCAATCTATTTAGAAACATAACAAAAGTGAACCATAATTAGGAAGATTTTCACGGTTTCAGTTCATTTGAGCATTTTATCAATCACTAGGTGTGCAGATGTGGCTACAAGGTTCTTCTACAAGATTTCCTTCACTCCTCAACCCAATCTTTACTTATTTTAGTCCAACAATCTTCCTACAAATCTTATTGGTACATACATGTATAAATAATACTCTCATACCCAAGAATCATACTCCTAATCAACCATCTTCTACCTGTCATGACCCAAAATCCCACCACAGGCGTCGTGACAGTACCTAGTCTAAGACTAGGTAAGCCGATTTCAATTACATTTTGAAGCCATTTTTTTTGTAATCAAAACTAACAGCGGAAATAATTACGATATACAACCTCCCAAGACTGGTAGTACTGAGTCACGAACTCTAACTGAATACATGGAATGATCACGAGGACCGAATAAACAATACTGTTTGATTACAAATTAACAGTACAATGAAATGAAAAGACTCCAAGGGACTGCGACGACCAAAAAGCTCTACCTTGAATTCTTATGATCCCGCTTTAACTTTGCTCAAGTCCGATATCTCCAATACCTAGCTCTGCACAAAAAGGTGCAGAAGTGTAGTATGAGTACACCACGGTCGGTATCCAGTAAGTATCAAGACTAACCTCAACAGAGTAGAGACGAGGTACAGTCACGACACTCACTAGTCTAATAACCTGTGCAATATAATATATAAAATAATAGGAACCAAATAATAATAAGGGTAGGATAAAACAACCAGTTATATGCACAACAAACAACAAGCACCATTAATATCACTCAACAATTAATAAACATAATTACACCCAATTAAATCAAGTCCTTGAAATAAATATCTTTCACATATAATTCTTCCAGATAACTCTCTTTTAAATATAATTTTCTCAAATAATTATTTTTCAAATATAATTCTTTCAATAAATCTTTTTAAATATAATTTCCTCAAATAAAAATCTTTCAAATACAATTATTTCATATAATACTTTCTAAGTAAAAATCCTTCCAAATAAATATTTTGAATATAATTCTTTCAATAAATCTTTTTAAATATAATTTCCTCAAATAAAAATCTTTCAAATACAATTATTTCATATAATACTTTCTAAGTAAAAATCCTTCCAAATAAATATTTTGAATATAATTCTTTCAATAAATCTTTTTAAATATAATTTCCTCAAATAAAAATCTTTCAAATACAATTATTTCATATAATACTTTCTAAGTAAAAATCCTTCCAAATAAATATTTTGAATATAATTCTTTCAATTACAAGTCACCATGTTATACCTCATTTCATAATCATAAGAATACGGGACTTAGCCTATTTTCATATTTCCACGGCACCTCGTGCCCATAATTAAATAATCATATTTCTCCGGTACCTCGTCCCCTCGTTTCATATCACAGCTGCACGGATAATTCACGTGCCAATTATCATTATCATTTCATCATAGCAACTCGTGCCCACATTTAATATCACAACTGCACGGACAATTCACATGCCAAATATTCTCATTATTTACTCATGACACTTCGTGCCCACATTTCATTTTATAATCCGCCTGGCAATAGCCACAAGCTCTCAATTTCAACATAAATCAGATTGTTATCAATTTACCAACAACAAGACAAGTTGCACAAGGTATAAAAATAAACACAAAAAAATCACAACATCATATGAAAATCATCAACTCCACAACCCCACATCATCACATATCGTCCCTGACAGTAGCCACCCTTATCGCTCCTATTGCCACCCTTATCACTCCTATAGCCACCCTTATCGCTCCGCCCAGACAATATCAATAGCCACCTTTATCGCTCCTATTGCCACCCTTATCGCTCCTATAGTCACCCTTATCGCTCCGCCCAGACAATATTTTAAAAAATACAACAACAGTGAAATGTCACCCTTATACCCACATAATATCAACGGTGAAATGCCACCCTTATCTCCCCAAAATAGTAACTCACACAATACAATAATTTACACGGGAAATTAACACCACAATATAATAAAATCAATTCATATCACAATTTTCCCAATGGCCACAACTAAATTCCAAAGATATAACAAAATCAACTAATTTCACAACAAATAGCCCAAGGCTCCACACAATGTATATAACACCCCAAAACAATGAATTGAGATAGAAATTACTCAGCATAAAGCAAAACCTTTATTAATGCAAATTTAGATAATTATATTAACACTTATTCTTAAGCTCGCTTAAATTAATTATTTGCATAAGAAGATTTCTGTTGGAATTAATTTCCAAGAAATATTAAACCAACAATACTCACAAAATTTTATAAATATTTCAAGTAACAATTACATTAAATTATCATATAAAAACAAATTCAACAATAACGATTTAGGCATGGCAAGCAGATGATTTAATAATTTTTTACAATTTCCCAATTTACTACGCAATAGTGCCTGAGACTTTATTTCAATGAATTTTGCACGTTTAAGCCCGCGTACGTACTTGTCACATCGCGTACACGGCTTTTCACATTTCACGAATGGCACATAAGACTCAATGCCTAAGGGGTAATTCCCCCACTTGAGGTTAAGCAAGACACTTACCTTTTTGAAGTTAGACCGATATTCCAAAATAGCCTTATTGCTTGAATTGGCCTCCGGACATCTCAAATCTATCCAAATTAATTGTATAACTTCATTAAAATTTATCGGAAACAATTTCGGATAATAATACGTCGACTTAAAGTTTTGTTCCAAAAGTCAACAAACGTCAACGCGGGGCCCGCCCTTTGGAACCCGACATAATATTTATGAAATCCGAACACCAATTCCGATACGAGTTCAACCATACTAATTTTATCAAATTCCAATAACAACTCGACCTCCAAATCTTAAATTATTAATTTTGGAAAATTTTGTAAAAAACTTGATTTCTTCCATTTAAATCTGAACTAAATGATGAATATAATCATAGATTCATGAAATATAATCACTTTAGGATATAAAACACTTACCCCAACCAAGATTATGAAGAACCCATCCAGAATCGCCCAAATCCGAGCTCAAAAATCCCAAAACGAAAAAGGCGAAATGACCATTATTGGTCCTTAACATTCTGCCCAGTTTCGCACCTACGGACTAATGTATGCACATGCGTGCTCACTTTTGCGAGAAAAATCTCACTTTTGCGAAGGCCACTGCCCAGTCGACCATCGCATTTGTGGAAGTTTTTCCGCTTCTGCGGGAATCGCTTCTGCGATGCCTCACGTGCACCTGCGATGCCCCTCCGCTTCTGCGCCTTCTCTGCCCGCTTCTGCGGTTTCACTGGTGCGGGATTTTCTTTGCACCTGCAACTACTGCCCAGGAATTTCCCTTTCGCTTCTGCAGCCTAATTCTTGCATTTGCGATGTCGCATCTGCGATCAATTTCATCGCAGATGCGATGAAACCAGTGGCAGATTTCCAACAGACCTTCAAGTCCAATTTTAGTGCGTTTAACCATCCGAAACTCGCCCGAGTCCCCCGGGACCTCAACCAATTATACTAACATGTCCCAAAATACAATACGAACTTATTCAAGGCTTCAAACCACGTCAAACAATGCCGGAATTATGAATCGCACATCGAATCGAATTATAAGTTTTTAAATCTTTCAACTTCTATATTTTGCGCCGAAACGTATCAAATCAATCCGGAATGACTTCAAATTTTGCACACAAGTCATAATTGACGTAAGGGATCTATTCCCATTTTCGGAATTGAAATCCGACCTCGTTATCGAAAATTCACCCTTCGGTCGGACTTTTTCAAAATCTTATATTTTCCAACTTTCGTCAAAATATGTCAAATTGTCCTACAGACTTCCAAATCCAAATCCGAACATACGCCTAAGTTCGAAATCATCATACGAAGCTATTGCCATCATCGAAATTCCATTCCGGGGTCATTTTCTCAAAAGTCAACTCCCCGGTCAACTCTTTCCATTTAAGCTTCAAAATAAGAATGTTTCTTTAAATTAAATTCCAAATCTTCCGAAAACCAAACTCGTCCATACACACGGGTCATAATACATATTATGAAGATTCTCGAGACCTTATCACTGGACTGGGCATAATTTCTTAAAACGACAAGTCGGGTCGTTACACTACCCAAATTCGAAATTGAAAATTAGGGTATGAAACCTTACCTCTTAGATGAAGAACTTGTGAGATTTCCTTGTTGGATTTCAAAGTTTGGACAAGATCTTGATGAACAAAACACTTCATCTGCTTCCTGTCTCTATAACACTCTTACTTCTCTCTAAAAAAACCTCAGATAATTGCCCCAAAATAAACCCCAAAGCCTATTTATCAAAATGGGATCGGGTTATGAAATAGGAAAATTAACCCTCCGAACTCAGTTATGCAGCCGCACAATGGACCGCACAATTGGTGTGCGGGTCGCAAACTGATCGCACAAATCGGTGCCTAGAACCGGGCTGTTCTGGACCATTTTGCAATCAGTTTGCGGTCGCATAACCATTTTACGATCATATAATGGTCGCATAGTGGTCGGATAATTGGTCGTAGAATCGCATTCTGTCAGCCTTTGGTAATTTGGTCATAATTTCTTGTAGGAATGTCCAAACGACGAACAGTTTGAAGCGTTGGAAACTAGACACATAGACCTTTCTTTTGATAGGTAACACACCATATAAATCTTCATATCAAGAGAGGTATGATCATTTGTAGTTAGATCTTGTGCGAACTCACTTGAAACTTTAGTCTATTATGAAATTTCCAACTTCAACATTCGATGCCGAAATCTATCGAATCAAGTCCGATTGACCTCAAATTTTGCACATAAGTCATAAGTGACATAACAGACCTATTCCAATTTCCATAATCAGATTCCGAACTCGTTATCAAAAATTCAACTTTCGATCGAACTTTTCAAAAATCGTCTATTTTTCCAACTTTTGCCAAAATGCGTCGAATTGTCCTACGGACTTTCAAATCCAAATCCGAACACGCGCCTAAGTCCGAAATCATCATACGAAGCTATTGACATCATCAAAATTCTATTCCGAGGTCGTTTGCTCAAAAGTCAACTCTTTGGTCAACTCTTTCCATTTAAGCTTCAAAATGAGAATTTCTCTTTCAATTAAATTTTAAATCTTTCGGAAATCAAACGCTACCACACCCACGAGTCATAATACATATTATGAAGTTGCCCGGGACCTTAAGTCATTGAACATGGTCGTTACATAAAAGCAACCATGGATTCGGGTAATTTAACCAATATTGAGTTAAGAACACTTACCCCGTTGTTTTCCTTGAAAAACTCTCGAAAATCGCCTCTTCCCGAACTCCAATCCGTCAAAAATGGAAAATGGGACAAATTCCTATTTCCTGTACTTAAACTCTCTGCCCAGACATTTCTTTTTCGCGAACGTAGTTAGTGCCTCGCGTTCGCGAAGCACATAATTGCACAGCAAACATTGCTCTTCTCGAATGCGAGACACTGCTCGCGAACACGATGCTTTACCAAGCTCTTCTTCTCGAACGCGAAGGCAAAATACCCATGCCCACTATTTTCCCTTCGCGAACGCGATACCCAATCGCAAATGCGATGAACAACCTCGTCTGACTCCAGCTTCTCTTCTTGAACGCATAGGGCAAATCTTGCTTGCCTCAAATTCCCCTTCACGAACGCGAGGGCCCACTCACGAACACGAAGAAGAAAACTAGAAAAATACACCAGCAGTCTTCAGCCAACATGCTAAGTCCAAAATCGACCCGTTAACCTCCCGAAACTCACCCGAGCCCCTAGGGACCTCAACCAAATATACCAATAAGTCCTAAGACATCATACGAACTTAGTCGAACCCTCCAATCACCTCCAACAATGCTAAAATCATGAATTACACCCTAATTCAAGCCTAATGAACTTTGAAATTTTTAATTTCTACAAACGACTCCGGAACCTATCAAATCACATCCGATTGACCTCAAATTTTGCACACAAGTCATAAATGACATAAAGAGGGTATTCAAATTTTTAGAATTGGATTTTGACCCCCATATCAAAAAGTCAACCCCCCGGTCAAACTTCCCAAAAATTCGATTTTCGCCATTTTAAGCCTAATTCAACTACAGACCTCCAAATAATTTTCCGGATACGCTCCTAAGTCCAAGATCACCATACGGAGCTATTGGAATCATTGAATTTAAATTTCGATTTTTTTTATTACACATAAGTTAATATCTGGTCAACTATTTCAACTTAAGTTTCTAACATGAAAATTCATTCTTCCAAGCTAACTCCAAAATATCTTAAAACCAAAATCGAGAATTCACACAAGTCATAATACCTTGTAGGAAGTTATTCAAGACTTCAAATAGTTGAAAGGAGCGTAAATGCTCAAAACGACCGGTCGGATCGTTACACACAATCACCTAACGGAGCTAACGGAACCATCAAAATTCAAATCCGAGATCGTTTACACATAAGTCAACATCCGATTGACTTTTCCAACTTAATCTTCTAATAAAGAGACTAAGTATCTCAATTCACTCTGAAACCACTCGGGACCTGAACCAACTAACCGGGTATATCACAATATAGCTGAAGAGCATAAAAAGAAGCAGAAATGGGGGAAACGGGGGTATAACTCTCGAAACGACTGGTCGGGTCGTTACAAGTATATTGAAGATACGTATTCCTGAAATGTTCAAGTTTTATCTTAAAATTATATGAAATGTTTCTTATATGTGTTGTATTTTAATTTTAGGAGGGAGATAGATTTTATGACTTTAAGGAGTGGTCTCCTGCTGATTGTTATTGGAAAGGCGATCAAAGTTTTATGTAAATTATTTTATCCTTTTTGTCCGGAACTCAAATGGATGTGTTGAAGAACAATGTATTTGGGAGGTTTTTAGAGTTGAATAAAGTGAGTCACTCTGGGAAGTTGACTCATTGTATGTTGCTATCTCAAGTTTTCTACAAGGATAAAAGCAAAATGGTTTTTAAAGTTTTTGGGCATGACGTAGCATTTACAGATTATGATTTCCACACTATTACCGGACTTAAGATTGAGGCATTTGATTATAGTTTCGTTGACGCTAGAGTGAACCGTTTAAAGGAACGGTGTTTCTATGAAGTGAAAAGGGGTTTGAAGGTAGAGACTTTGTATAAATTTATGCAAAAGTAGTCTCGATTGTGTGATGGCATAGCAGATGATGTATGTGTTGATATCGAGGTTTGCGATGAAGATGCAGTAAAGCTTGCTCAAATTTATCTATTAGAAGTCGTTCTATTGGGTAAATTTGAAGGTCGAAATATAAGTGACCGTTCTATAAAAATCATAGACAGCGAAGAGCTTTATGTTTCTTTTCCATGGGGAAGTTTGTGTTTTGATGAGTTTATTGATAATTTGTCTCATCTTCTAACAACTGAGTCAGTGGAAAAGAAACCAATTGGTAGGATCCCATCTTATACGGTGCTTGGATTCCCATTTTTGTTCAATGTATGGATAATGGAAGTGTTTAATTATTTCCGTCAATTTTCAAAATATGAGGATCATGGGCCAATTAGGATGTTGTCTAACTCAAGCATTGGATGTCCAAAATATGACACACTTTATAATGATTTCTTTACAAATGCAAATGTAAGTTAATAGTATTTGACTTTTTATCATATTTCTTTGCTCATATATTTTGTTTTAATCTAATTATTTATTTTTTTGTTTATTTAATAGAAGTTTAAGGTTTTCAAGGTGAATCCATCATATCTTCTCCAACATTCATCAAAAGTTAATGTTAGTGACATTGTGAATGTAAGTTGTTGTTTCTCTGATTTTAATTAGTCTTGCTTTTAAGTAATATATACTATCGTATACTAGATTTTGGTTTTGATAACTTGCATTTCAAATTTTGGTTTGCTGTATATTATTCTGGGAGTCTGTTCTCAGAAGCATTATTTTTCAGTTTTTTCTACAGAAAAGTAAAATATACTCGATCAGTATAATTTACTAGATCAATAATATCCTCTATAAGAGATATACTGTATGATTATAATATACTAGATTAGTATAGTATACTGGATGACCATAATATACTCGATTAGTTTAATATGTATACTGCATAAGTATAATATATTATATGAGTATAATATACTCGATCAGTGTAAGTATAATATACTCGATCAATATATTATACTGGTTGAGTTTAATATGCCTTTTTAGTATATATTATACTAGATTAGTATACAAGATGATTATAATACTCAATCATTTTAATATACTGTATGAGTTTAATATACTCATACATTATACTTTATTAGTATAATATAATGGATTACTATAATATACTCAATCTGTATAATATACCGGATTAGTATAATATACTCTATCAATATACTATACTGGATGAGAATCAGTATAATATAATATTATACTGGATGAGAATCAGTATAATATACTCGATCAGTATAATATACTAGATTAGTACAATATACTAGATAACCATAATATACTCTATCAGTATATGATACTGGATAAGTATAATATATTTCATTTCACCATGTTTTTTAATTCTAATAACTTATAATACGAAATTATATGCTAGTCTTCTTGAATTATTTTACACTCAATAAGAATGTTATTGTATTATGATGCTGAAATACTTAGCAGAGGAACTAAAACTTTCATTTTTGCTTTTCTTTTCAGAGGGTATCAGCCAAAGTTGAAGACATTATACGTGCATATTAGGTTAATTTTCAAAACAAGATGAAGAAAAATATTAAAGCTACTCGAAAAAAGATGAAGACACATGTTGATAAGTCTGTTAAGGTAATTAACTAGTTTGGTGCTTTTTTTAGTGTTGATTTTGTTGGTATAATAATATATTGTATGTTAATATTATTTATTCATTGTTATAGGTTATTAATGAAAAGCTTGATATATTTTTACAATTCATTCGAAATTTTAATGATGGAAGTAAACAGAAATATCATCATAGCTTGTTGAATAATGAAGATGAAAGGAATGACTTAAGAGATTGTTCCAGATTTTCAAAGGAAAGCATGACAAAAGTAATGAACATGAAAATAGTGAAAGTAATGAACCATGAGATGATATTAATGGAGAGAAATACTCTGATAGAGATGTTGATCAAAATTCTTTAGGTGGTTATGCAGGTGGAGAGAATTATTCTAATAGAGATTCTGCTCATTTGTCGGGTGAAAAACATGATGAACAAGAGGAGGATGTTGATTTTCAAAAACATGATGAACAATGCAATAAGGAGTTTGAGGAGACATGACCTTCTATTTCAATGCCAGCAATCATGGATATTGAGTTAGTCCGCGGAGGACCAAATAAAGAAGCTGCTCATGAAGGTCAAGCACATTTTAGTTCAATGCCATCAACCATGGATATTGATTCAGTTCATGGAGCATAAATTAAAGAAGTTACTGATGAAGTTGCAACAGCTAGTGAAAATTTAGTGAAAGGTCCTTGTAATGAAGTAAGAGCAGACTGTAATGCAGTTGAACTAGTTCTCACAGCTGGTACAGATGTTGATGCTATCATGGATAAAATAGATGATGGGACATATCCACTTTTTATACCACAGTGCAGCCAAGATGTTTTTCAATACAGCACACTTGCATCCTCAATGGCATCAGTCATGGATATTGATTCAGTTCATGGAGGATGAGATAAAGAAGGTAGCGATGAAGGTGCAACAGCTAGTGGAGATTTACTAAAAAGTCCTTCTTGTGATGAAGAAAGAGCAGACTATACTGCAGTTGAACCAGTTATTTCAACTGAACTAGTTCCTTCAACTGGTACAGATGTTGATGCTATCATTGAAAAAATAGCTGACGGGACATATGATATTTTACACCAAAGTGCAGTGAAGATATTTTGAAAAATACCTCAGCTGCATCATTAATTCCATCAGTCATGGATATTGAATCAGTCCATGAAGGACAAAATAATAAAGGTACTGATGAAGCTGCAACAGTTGTTGGACGTTTATTGAAAGGTTCTTGTGATGAAGAAACTACTAATGAATATGCAACATGTAACGACCCGACTTATCATTTTACGAATTAACGCCCCGTTCAGTGACTTAAGGTCTCGAGCAACTTTATAATAAGTATTATGACCTGGGGGTGTGGTAGAGTTTGATTTTCGGAAGATTCGAAATTTAATTAAAAGAACAATTCTTATTTAGAAGTTTAAAATGGAAAGAGTTGACTTTTGAGCAAACGACCTCGGAATATAATTTTGATGATATCAACAGCTGTCGCGCCCCTCTTTCTCGCGAAATCGGGCTTCGACGTTGACGACTCTTTTAAAAGAAAGGGTTATTAAAAGAGAGTCGCCACCTAACGGATTAAGGTGCGTTAGGGCACCTATTTGCAAATGACTCAGGTTTACTAGTTTGCTTCACCAAAGATCGGGTAAGGGCACAGACTATCATCTCCTGCTACCCGATTACTATCTTTAAGTTGTTTACCTAAAGTGCTCTATTTGATTCTAAGTCGTACCCTATGTGTGCACTACCCGTCCCATGCCTATGGTCCAGGAGGCATTTGGACCTCTATTTTAGGGTAGTTCTAGCCTTAACTTAGGTTGCTCAAAAGGAGAAAACTAGGCGACATACAAAAACAATTAGGACTTTCAAATAGAAACAGGTATGGGCTCAAGTTACCCTCCGCATTTAGACATCAAATGCATGCCAAACTGATTAGCACTAACAGGTTTTATTAATTGCAAAATCGCAGAATCCTAAAGGCAGGATCTCTATGTGATACTGAACGAATGAGCAGACAGTTATACGCAAAAGCTAGTTTCTTAATACAATTACTAAGACCTACATAAATTTGCCTACTGATTTTTAGCATAATGAGATTAAACCTACTAGCATGATGTCTAGATGTTTTGTGCGATAGTAAATAGTGGCAATCACAGAAGGATATCCAGAATCACTTGTTTTGATCCTATAGGCGTGTTTGCTAATGAGGATAGTAGCATAATGTTTGACAAAACTCCTGAACTAACCGGGAAAAATGATAAATAAACTGATTCAAACCTATAGGCATGCTTTCTACAATTTGGTGCAGTTTTAGATCCTACAGACATGGTTTTTAGAATAAGGCAGCATGTAAACAAATTTTTTGCACATACATTGAATCACACCATTTCCTATAAGCATGGTCTCTAACAAGCAAAAATAGAACACAATTGAACCAAGTATGGAACCTATAGGCAGGGCTGCTAGCATATGATGACTGAACATAACAAAGTACATATAGGCATGATTTCTAAGACATGACATATAATAACACATTATCGAACCTATAGGCATGATCTCTACCCAACTTATTGCAAGTAAGATAAAAATACCTTTCTCAATTTTACTAATACCCCAAAATGTTATTACGATAATTATTATAGACCCAGAATGAATATACTAAATTACAGAACAGATATAGCTATAGGGAGACTACAGCAGGCCCAAATACACCTGGACAAGCCAGGCCTTCATTCTCACAATTCACAACAGCTCCAAAATTTCATATTCATAGATACAAAACAGCTAATTATTAAGTGATTCACCCAATGAGCATATGTCAAGGCTGAGCATACAGAACCCAAGAACCTAGTGTGTCAGAGTTCCCAAGGGCTTCAAGAACCCAGGGCAGTGCTCACACTAGGGAGGTTGATCAGAAATAATTCAGAGAAAAGACTAGGGACCAGGTCCTAGTGTGTCAGAGTTCACAAGGGTCTCAAATGAACCCTGAGCAGTGCTCACACGCTAAAGATAAGAATTCAGAAGGACCAGGTAGTAGAGGAATAGAATGAAGTCAAGGGATTCCGTTGAAGGACAGAATCAATTGAGCATATAAAAATAAATAACAGACATGCTTAAACTTAAGGCAGGATTAATCAAGTTTCAGGAAATGAATTCAATCACATGCTAACAAGGCAAGTTACAAGACAGATTTATAGTGGTAATAGAGAAATCAGATTAAGCTAAGTGCAGAAACTAGTGTCATAAGAAGAAATCATAGCAATTGGCAATAGACCATAACATGCTGAAAACTACTTAGGGTAATTATTCGAGATGTCAAGATATGATGAAAACAGGATCAAACAGGCCACATTATACTGAATTCAGAAACAGACTTGCTATCCTATTAATGAATAAATCCATACCTAGTTAACTAATCCATAGAAGGAGATATGGGAGCATGTTCAAAGGGCAGGATAACAACAAACTTAAACTTCAAGAGGTAGCTATCAGTGACATATGGGTTAGGCATAATCAAATTAATCAACTCAAAGTAGGTCTAAACATGTCTCAAACTACGGTCGTAATGGCATTTAGGTTAGCAGAGTCTAATTAAAGTAAGACATTAAACGAAATGACAGATAAATCAGAATGAAATGGCAAAGGCTTGGTAACTCACCAGTTAAAATGAAACAAGAAAGAAAGGAATCCCACAGTATGGCGAATATCACCCAAAGAGAAAGAACTCAGAAGTTTTGGCCATGGCTTTCAGCTGGCCGGGAACCAGAGTACAGAACAAGATTATTCAAGAGTAAGGAGTATACATCTTTAGTTTTATAGCTTTTAATGAGTTTTCGACCTTTTCCAAAGGGGAGTGGGGAGGGGTTTAAATAGTGTAGGATCTAAACACATAAATATGGAAATATAATTAATTCAAACAATCAGTAAAGAAGAAAAATTTTGAAACCCTAGTTTTTAGGTAAACTCCACAAAATCGACAGAAAATAAAGGCAAAGAGTCACATATTGTATAAAATGAACATAGACATGAATATTATTCACAAAATACAGAATTGAACCAAATTCGGTTCAAATACAAAGGATATGAAACCCTAATTTAGGGCAAGTAAAAATAATCGGCAGAAATAGACAGATTCATACATAATAAGGCAAGTATAGACGAGATAGTACTTAAAATTAAAGCTTGAACCAATTTCGGTTCGAATCAAAGAGAATATGTAAACCCCAACCTTAGGGTTAAGTATGAATCAGCAAGATACGAACAAATCGGACTCACACGGTACAAAATAACGTGTTTGGACTCAATATCATCCAGATTCAAGAAACGAAAGTTAAATAGGATAGAATCAAAGAAACAATACTTGCCATGTTTAGGAAAGTACTAAGTAATACCGTAGAGAATCACCCAATAATGGAAATATATTGAAATGGTAAGTGAATAGGAAGAAAATCCCATTAGAAGTGGGATTAGGAGAGGAGCTTTTGTGAGGCGGTGGGCTAGGGTTCTTTAGAGGGGAGAGAGTAGAGAGGTGGAGGGTTTGTAGGAATGGGGTTAGGGTTTGAGGACGGGTGATATAAGGAAAAGGGGGAGGTGTTTGTGAGCCGTTGATCATTTTTTATCAGCGGCTGGGATTTGAGCAGGGGTTGGGTCGGGTTAATTAAATGGGTATGGGTACTGGGCTAACGAGTTTGGGTTTGGGGTAATTGGGCTATGTTTGGGTAGTTAGGTCCGAAATTAGTTATGAAATTAGGGCCATATTTTAAATACCCAATTTTAACAAATAAATAATTTATAAAAATAATAGATAA